>JARHVA010001646.1:1807500-2072500 GCA_037957365.1 Torreya grandis
TATCTATCTTGATTGCATCATTAAAATTTATTTTTTGTGATATAGGGCATATTTTTATAGTTATTAATAAATATGATAATAAAGAGGGAATAAATTAATACTTATGTCAATGTGTAGAGGAAATGTTTTGGACTTCCATAGTCATATATGTATAAGAAATTGATTACCCCCTTGGGTCTATGGTAGTCACTGGAACTTGGCTTTGACGATAAACTATCAAAAATTTAGATATATGGTTGTTTAAAGACATTGAAACACATAAGAAGATAATACACTATCAAATTTGGTTCTTAAAACAAATATTAAATTGGTCAAATATCATGGGGGGGCATTAAACAAGAATCTATGAATTTTTTTTGAGTCAAACCATGAAGTTATTCTTTCTACTATCAAGATTAGAGTAGATCCTATTGGTTCATTGGATTGAAATTTCAAGGTATATTGAGTTCTCAAATGTAGATTTATTTAATTTTATCAAATTTTATTGATTTTGTATGTAGTACATATAAATCTAATTTTTAATTAATTACTAAAAAATCTTTAATAGGTTAGTGGTGCTAAATAAGCTTCCACCTTCATATGGTTGGCCCTATTAGTAAAGAATTTCATATTCTTGAAGCTAGGAGAAGCTTAATATAAGTATTCAATTATTATAAAAAGGGTGTTATTGAGGATAAAATGGGTAGTGTGTCTCTTGAATGAGCATGATGGGAGGAAAACAAACTAGTCCTGGACATTATCTACCACCATAAACATGTTGACAGTGCCAATTTTGAGCCATAAATCACTAAAGGTGGAGATCTTGAGCTGCTCCTTCAACTTTGACAATATTTGTCGTCAGTGTTTCCACACTCCTAAAAATTAGTGAAAACATGCATCTAGGTTGATTTGAAGATTATGATCATAGAATCACATTTAATATTTATAACCAAACATGTTTAAAGTGATGGACATATACTTAGAGGTCCCAGAGGTAGAAATGCTAATTAGAGGATAAGAACTTGTCTCTTTACTGTAAAACATTAAATTTTAGGACCCATTACTATGGTGTATTCCATGGATCCATCTTCAAGGTTATATTGATGTGATTTGAGGTTAAATTAAAGGGATTTTACGTGCATTTGAGGGTTATTTAGGTTCATCCCAATGACTTATGATTTTTATTTTATGCACATATAAAATGAGGAAAACAAATTATAATTTCTTTGTATTGGGAAAGACATTATTGAGGCTATAATAGGTAGTGGATATCTTGAATAGTCATGATGGGAGGAAAAGAACCTAGCCCTAGATGTTATGTATCACTTTAAACATGTTGGCAGTGCCAATTTTGAGCAATGTAGCACTGGAGGTGGAGATATCAAACTGCCCCTTCAACTTTGACAACATTTGTTATCAATGTTTCCATGCTTTTGAAGAGTAGTGAAAAAATGCATCCAAGTATATTTATAGGTCATGGTCATGGAAAAATGTGGGTTTTACCTATCCAAACATATTTTAAGTGATGAAATTTCACTTGAAGGTCTCAGAGGTATAAATTTTAGTTGTAGGATAAGAACTTGTCTATTCACTACAAAAACATTGCATTTTAGGTCCTATTACTATAACATGTGTCATTGATTTGTATCCAAGGTTGCATTGAAATGTTCTAGGTTGAAACTATATAGATTAAACACACATTTGATGGTTATTTTATTTTTTATAAATGAGTTATGATTTTAATTGTATGCATGTTTGAAGTTAGTCCAAACATTATAATTTCTTTGTATTGGGAAGGGAGTTCTTGAGGTGAAAGTGGGTAGTGGGTCTCTCAACTAGGTGTGTTCACAGGAAAATAAATTGGTATTGGATGTTATCCACCACCCTAAACATGTTATAAATTCCATTTTTGAACCATAATTCACTGTAGGTGGAGATATCAAACTTATAATTTTTTTTGTATTGGGGAGTTCTTGAGGTGAAAATGGGTAGTGAGTCTCTTAACTAGGTGTGCTCAAAGGAAAATAACTTGGTCTTGGATGTTATCCACCACCATAAACATGTTATAAATTCCATTTTTGAACCATAACTCACTGTAGGTGGAGATATCAAACTACTCCTTCAACTTTGACAATATTTGTTATTAGTGTTTCCACACTCCTGAATAGTAGTGAAAACTTGCATATGAGGGGATTTTGAGGTTGTGGTCATGGGAACACATGTCATTTTAATATATCTGTGTGTGTGTGTGTGTTATAATTTATGTACTTGCACTTATAGGATGTAAATGTGGAAATGTTAGTTGGAGGAAAAGAACTTGTCTCTTCACTGTAAAAAAAAGTTACATTTCAAGACTTGTTATTGTAGAATTTACCATATATTCCTATCCAAGTTTCCATTGATATGATCTAAGGTGAAATTATATATCTTAGACACATACACATTAAGGTTATTTCAAGTATTTAAAATGAATTACAATTTCCATTTTATGCACATCTAAATTTTGGCCAATTATAATCATTTAAAAATGACATTTGAGTGCTAAGAGTATTACTTGAGACCACTCATCCCTAACTTAACCCTAAAACTATCTTAGGGTGTATTTAGACACTTATCTAGCCTTTATGAAATCCACATTCATCCCTAATAAAAGTTAAATTATTCCTAAATCCTTTAACATCTTGACCCCTAGTGCCTCAGGTTCTACCACCTAAACACTAGCACCATAATTTGGACAGTAGCACCTCATGGTGCTAGTGTCCCATTTTGGGTGATATTGTACTTTTCATACATTTTATTACCAACATATATATTTTAAAATGATCAACCACCTAGGGTTGGCCTAGAACTATTTTAAGACCTACAAAATCATTATAAAAATATATATAGATGACTTTTAACCCTTTATCCACTAGATAGAAATCAGATGCAAATTACATAAACAAATTCAGAATAAGTTATGGAAAACCAAGGTTATTAATCCCTATTCTTACCTATTTATGCATAAAACCATATACAACATTCATAAGATCATATTTCTTAGATTTATAGTTTGATGAACATTTAAAGCACTCAAATCGACATTCATACGAGCTTCACTTTCACTCACACCATCACTTAGGTGGGGAGAACTACATCATGATTGATCCCTTTTCAGAATATTGGTATGTAGGAAAAATATCATCACAATGAGATGTTGAGGATGTCTAGCCTACCCCACTGATAACACACTTTTATACTTGTGCCAACTAGATGCCATAGAAACACAGAGGTTTAAGGTTTATATATAAAACTAGTTAAAATAGGTTACCTATAGGGAATCAAAACTTGTGAACATAGGAACAAGCTTGGCAGACTCAAATATAGGTATATCTAAAATCTTGAAATAGTTTTTTATAGAGGACACTAGTGCTAGATTAAGGACATTATCACCACATGGTGCTACTGTCTAATCAGGGTGCTATTATCTAGGTAGAGTTTTGACATTTTGATCCTATCTATAACACTTAGATTAGCCTCAATCCTAATTTACAACTTCTAGATCTTTCATCTCATTTAATTTCAAGCTAAGTACTTTTTTAAATAATTTGTTATTTTTATAAATCTCAAATTAAGTCAATTATATTATAAATTAATAGATATATTTATTACATATTTCTACATTGGTTTACTATACTCAAACATTTAATAATTTAGGTCTTAAACTCCATAAACCCTAAAATGTTAAATCATTTGGTGAACCTCACTTAATTTGAATACTACTAAAACCATAGCCTTATATACTCTTAGGGTTTGTTTCCTTTTATTTTCTATGCTCATATATTAATTATAAAATCTCAGATTGTTTCTTTATTTAATTCTTGAAATCTTTCATAGATTAAATTTCTTTAAAGGTTCAAAATATACAACTATATATTTTCCTACTTCCCAACCTACAATGGCAAAACTCAACAACTAATTCAATGAAACTAATAGGAAATAATTTTAATATTTCATTTTCAAACATTCATATATGAAAGATGACCTTATCAATATTGTCCATGAAGAACTTCAAAAATAAAATAATGGTCAATATTTTACTCCCTCAGATAACAATATTATTACACTTACTTTAGGGGTAACTTAGCTTGTGCAATAACCTATTTTAACTTAAAAACCAATAATAAAAACACCTCCTATCTCTAGTTAATCTTATCTAGATGTAAAATCCCTTATGCATGAGATTATTTCTCTACAGGCTAATGTGTTACATCTTGAGTAGGGAGCTACTAGGCCATCTCATGCCTTGTATTCTCATGTTATTTTACAAACACCTTTATCACATCACATAATAACTCCTTTTACATATAGATTCATGTCACCTAAGCTTAATTTATATGATGGTAAGGGTGACCTAGAGCACTATCTATGATATTTCCATGCAACATGTCTGGACTACGTGTTCAATGATTGGATCCTTACTAATTTGTTCCCACGTAGTCTAAAATACTATGACTTATAATGGTTTTATGATCTTCTGAATCCGTATATCACCACATTCAATCTATTAGAAGATATGTTTTTAGCATACTTTTCAATTAACATTGGTGATAAAATCTCATATGCTCAAGTGGCACAACTGAAGCAAAAATCCAACATTCCTATTGTAAAATATGTCTTATGAAATAAAACTATATTGGCAAAGATGACTAACCCTATGATAGATCGTGAGCTCCAAAACATATTCAAGCAAAGTTTACTACTAGAATTGCATGAAGATATCTTAATCAAGAAGTTTCCAACCTTCATAGATTTATGCCACATAATAAAAGAAAGGGAATTCAAGCTTCTCTCTATGGGAAAATTAAAATACACAAGTGGATTATAATCAAATACTAAGATTTGTTATAAGACTCCATAAAACATAAGGGCCATTAAAAACAAGAGTGATCCAAAGGCCACAATTAATGTAGATTCAGAGCCACTTCTCTAGTTTTATCAACTCCTCCACACAAAGTTTTCACTAACATTACAAAATCACTGGCATGTGTTTTATAACAACTCTTGGAATGTAATGTATTATCTCTCTCTCCCATCAAAGAGGTTGATACAACATGACCTCTTATAAAGAGCTATGATTCCAATATATTTTGTGACTATCATAGGGCACCAAGCCATACTAAAAACTAATGCATTAGATTGAAACATAAGATACAAGATTTTATAGGGGTCAACATCATCGATGTGGACACACCCACATAGTAACCTAAATTTCAACAAAAGGAAGCTAAGGCATTGAAAATGTTTAAGGATCCATTTCTAAAACATATAGTTAATGAGGTATAGGGAACTTCAAATGTTCACTATATGTATAAATCATATACACCACCATCATCATATTGCACTACAATAGAGGACACACCCCCTACATAATATCATTAATGTGTATCATACTACACTACCAGCTAGACCACTCATCACTTTATCAAAATAGGAAATTATTGATTATGATTTAGATTTATATGCACTCTTTGTATGAGCCTAGATTGATGTTCATATTATTCAAAGTGTTATAGTTGAAAATGGGTCGAGTATTAACATGTGCACTATCACACTTTGATGACATTTGGGTTATTTAGAGTAATACATTTCTCCTACCAACACAATTATTCTTATTTTTAGTGGCCATGTTTAGAGCTCCATTAGGGAGATTATAATTACACTATAGGTTGGACCAGCACATGTGGCCATTATATTCTTATTAGTACCTAGTGTAGGCACATTTGACATGTTATTAGGTAGGCCATGGATATAGTAGTTACAATCCATTACACCCATCTTGCATAGATGTGTCAAGTACATACATGTTAATAAGGTGGTTACAGTTGAGGGTCTCTCATATGAGTATCCTTTACCTATCCCAAAAGAAGTCACACCATAGTTACCAATTATGGTTCCAAGCATAGTTCTCATCAGTAAACCACAAATTCCAATTGATCCATTAGTGCAAGTGAGGTCTACTCCTACAATATTACCATGTATGTATACTCTCCCATGGAGACCCTTATTAGAAATACCCCTACATTAGAGATATGTTGTAGATTCTAGAGGGATTCCCTCTACCCTTTTTTTTTATAAGATCAGTGTTATTAAGTCCCCAGGGTTTTTAGCATAGGGCACTCATGCTAACTACTACATATTCTACCAGATGGGTCCCTAACACCCATTTATTTCAAAGGACACCTATTTAGCTTCCCAGATTCCTAAGATTCCTAGCACCATGTCACAAGTAGTGCCAACTATAGATCACTCATTAAAGTAGGCTTTGGGAACTCAGTTACCTTTTCATATATCACACATGATTATCATTCCTTTATTTGACACAAGTCACATTGATAGTGAGTTTCCCATGAAACTCATCTGTTAGTATGTTCCTCCCTTCATGTACATAGTTTCCTTATTTATTTCTCCTTGTATATAGTTTAGTTTTCACGTAAATTATACCTAGATTATATTAAAAAAATACAAAAATAGTAAAATATATAAAAATATAAAAAAAATTCAAATATTTAATCATAAAAACATAAATTATAGATTATATGCATTACCATGTTTACACTTATTATACTTGCTAAGTAATGCATATGCTAGCTATCTTAGTATAGTCAATTATTATCATACATACATTCTTCAGTTATTCTTGTCAAGTGTTCATAAAAACTTTAGGACCCAAGTCCACTACCCAAATCTATACTTTCTACTATCTACCCACTTTGGACATATACACAAATACACATGTTCTGCATTTGATACGTCCCCCCATTTGGGAACATCCTATACATAGTTTTGATTTATAGGTTATGTATTTATAAACTCTACATCATAGATTTAACATTTTTATATCTTGATAGTGATCATCTTACACCTACTCAAACTCATTACTGGCTACTACTATTTTAGACTCAGTCTATGTACATATTAGCTCTTATACATATTTATACCACATGTTCATGCACACTTTCATTTCTAGCTTTCCCAGCTTAGACTTGATTATGTCTCTATGATTCTTTTATTCAAGGGAATTTGAATATCCATTTCTCTATGGATCTACACCACTTATTCTCATTATATGTATGATTTGGACATATGCCCATGTCCTTGTGTGTGCCTTCTTGATTGTGCATACACACATTTGAACATGTCCTTCCATGTGGCTCTAAGCCAACTTGTTTGTTGTTTGAGTATGTAGACATTTGAACATGTAATTATATGTCTTGATTTCTTAGATTTAGTAACATGTGCCCATGTCCCTTGTATTGTGCCTCCTAGCCTACTTTGCATGCCTCATTTATGTTATATGTATTCTTTATTGTATATGTCATAGCCATGACACTTATTTCCTGCTTGTTTCACACTCTAGTTTTAAATACCACGAGGGACCTTATGCATCTCCATTTCCTAATTGGGTGTCATGATGGACATCATGCCCAAGCCCCCTAGGTAGTTACTCAGCTATTACTTAGATTTATTATTCATATACATTGTTATATCTATCTTGACAACCTTTTTCATGTTAGATCTAACATACATCATATAATACAAACTCATGCTCAGATTAGCTTATATTAAAATGTTATGTATGCACATTATATTGGTTTATTATGTAGATATCATATATGCTCTAACTAACACATTTTTTATAGATTATTATTTTAAGGTCAGTTCTTGCATAGGTTAAACAAATATCCTAAAAAGAGGGGGAATTCATAGGGGTTTCTCATAGAAATCAGGATATCTAAATGCACTCAAAGTATAGTTTTTAGTGCACAGGCACAAAATACAAAAAATAGTTTTATAAAAACACAATGGGAAATAGCGATACAAAGACTAGTTTCAATTGCACATAAATTCAAATAGTTTGACATTAACACCCAAATTGGGACACTAACACACCAATGCTACTAACCAAGATATGACACTACTATCCAAAAATCTCAATTTTATAAAATTATAGATTATCTAGAAAAGTATAGTAGGTTTAATCTAGGTTTACACAGGTTAAGTTATAGATTACAAGTTTTGGCTTAGTTTAACTTAGATTCATACTAGTTTACGTAGATTGGGGGCATCATGTATCATGTGATCATTCCCAATTTAGTTTTATATACTCAGATACATATTATTACAACTCAATCCAAAATCTTTATACTCAGATATCAAATTTGGGGGTATGTGTGTGCCACATTATTTTTGTATGCTCACTTATACACCAGTTCATCAAATAAAATGACAAACTTCATGTCATTCTCTACATTGTACACACTAGACACTAGATTGATGCCTTACTCCATCTATAATGGTTGGTATTCTTGAGTGGATCAGAACTATCTAATATTACTGAGTGGCCTAGAGCTATTTTACATTTCAAAGTTCCTAAGTGGCCATAAAGCTGACATATATAGTTACACATCTTCAATTACATCACCCTATTTTAGTTTTAAATTCATCTACTACACATGGGAAATGAATTATGGAGTCATAGTCTACTTGAGTTCTTGAGCCACCTACATGAAAGGGTTAGACACACCATCATTAAAATCCAAGATATTCACAAGTCATGATCCACCAAGCAAGGGTGGGCAATGATGGAGTCAAAACTAGATTGAGTTTTTGAGCCACCTGTATACATATAATATTTTCACAAATATTTTCTCTCTTGCAAGAACCTATCGAGTCTCAATCTCTTTGAGTGCATGCATTAAAGGGTGCACTAGGAAAGGGTTGGATAGACCATTGGTGCTTTGCAAGATTGTTGTCCCCTATACCACCACTTGTAATCAACATAAACTTATCCTATATAATTACCTAAGCTTTGACACCTCCCTTACACACTCCTCCAATAAATTCACCACCTTAAACAATCCATATCTAATCCAAAACCCCTTTTCAACATTGATCAAACAATGTCAACTTGGGCCAACCCTATAATTAAATTATATTAGCACATTATAATTCTAGATCATCATTGACCGACCCAGACCGAGACCTTAATTGATTTTATCAATTAATGATTTATGGTTCAATTGGGTCAACATCATTGGCTAAACATTTAGAAAGGTTAATGGCTAGATTCAACTATATATACACATCATTTTTGCCATTTTTTATAGAGAGACAAAGTTAATTATTCATTTGCACTTCTTTACAATATGCTCTTCCACCATTCTACTTGAGCAGTTATTTCTTAGGGTTTATACTTGGGTAAGAATCTTATGTTGTAAAAAATTATTAGATGCTTTGGTCTATCTTAGTGATCCTTACAAATCACAATAACCTCTTATGAAACACCTTTGGCCAAGGGAGAGATTGAGTTTCAACAGGTTTGTCTTCAAGATAAGTATCTCTAACTTTACTCCTCTATTTTAGTATATATAATTAGCATAAGTAATGGATTTTAAATATATTTCTCTCTCTAAGCATTAGGGTTATATCTATACATAATCTTAATTAGAATTATTTTACATGTTTACTTTTATGTTTATTACCCCCATTTTGTACCACAAGATTTGGTGAGCACTAGATTAAGTTTTACTTCACTTTTATCATTTAATTTGTGAAATATATAAAATAAAGGACCTATTTAGGGTTATTGCATGGTGTTTCTTGACTAGAGACTTTATAACCCTCTCTAGTGATGTCATTATGGTAAGGGACCTCTTGGTTAGGTCTAACAGATCCATCTTGGTCTTGACTCTGATTTTTTAAATATACCAACAAGTAGAAGTGTAAGTATGATTTATCTTCATTGAGTTAGGATTGATTTGTAGATCAGCTACATTTTCCCTTGTATACATTTTGGTGAACCTGACATGAATCTAACCCTTGTAGTTTTTCTTTCACACATTTATTTTATTATCATATTATATATTTTTATTACTTTAGTACTATATCAAACCTGTTGATATAGTCTAATAGTATGTGCATAGGTTTAACACATAGTTGCTCCAAATTGAATCTATTTTCTTTGTATAGGGCTTCTCTAAATACAAGTGACTGGATCAATCAACTTGACATAGTTTTATTTTTCAACCATAGGATTGAATTCATTGACCTATTTAAATTTAT
Organism: Torreya grandis; assembly: GCA_037957365.1. NCBI lineage: Eukaryota > Viridiplantae > Streptophyta > Pinopsida > Cupressales > Taxaceae > Torreya > Torreya grandis. Next base: position 1,817,584 of record JARHVA010001646.1, read on the forward strand.
TCATAACTCTCTTTTTTAACATATAAGTTTGTAGATTTCATTGACCTAGTTGAATTTGTTCACATATCATTTTTAGCATATAGGTTTTGTAGACTTCATTGACCCAATTGAATCTGTTCAAAGAATATAAAAATCAAAATATGAGAAACACATCATAAAAATTTACAAATCAAGCATCTTCAAAATTATCAAGGTTCATTCTTACCTTCTCTATCATTTCTATTTTTCATTTATAGTCATATTTTTTATAATTCATAGTCTATAAAATTTTAACCCTAAAGTGAACTAGGTCGACTAGTTGGACATAATTTTATAGCCTATTTTATCTCTATAAGACTTAATCAACCTATTTAACTATGTTCTTATGGATCTTACATCTATAGAATAGTAACAACCTTGTCAACTCTATTTTCTATTATTTGCATACAGTGTCACCTAAATTGACTCTATACTCTTCATAAATAAAATAATTGACCTATTTTGATAATAATTAATTCACTTTTCATTTCAATTCCTTGCATGCTCAGAGTGACAAATATATACTAAATAAGAGGTTTTCAATTTAGTGATTTAGTCACACTATATTTCTCTTTTTCACACACTTATAAATCACTTAACACTAAAAAGTATTAAACATTTTTCTTTCCAAGGTCTACCTACTTGGATCTCATCACCAAAAGGGAAGCCTACTTGGTTTTATGACCATGTATAAACATGTGGTTGATGATATATATTAGAAAATCACCCAATACCCTTATCATTGTGGGATTGTGAAGTGAGGAGGTAGGCCCCAATACCAAGCTATTACCATCACCAATATATACCCCTTTCAGCCTAAACTACTTGAAACTATCCATAGATTGATTTTTAGTTTTTTCTTATAGCCAATTCCCTATCACATTAATTTCAAAAATTATTATAACTTAACAACATTTAGGTATGACCACTTAGCTTAGAATTAACATTCAACTTTTATTATTTGCTCTTTGATCATTATATTTTGTATTTCAAAAATTGTACTAGCCAGTGTTAGTACAAGGTTTGTGTTATGTGCTACAATTAGATCAAACACATTAATTTAATTGCTTGTGTGCTTTAGTATATTTATTTATCTATTATCTTACAAAAAATTTCCCTATTTTTAGAACACAGTCATCCCTATTGACACAATATTTTTTAAGCTACTTGTCTAGTTTATATTCATTACATAGTTGACCTATCTGACTATGTATCTTGTTAGCCTACCTCAATTTTACCATCTATAGAACATAGTTGAGCAATTCAACTATGTATTTTTCACCTTATTCTGTTGATCTCTACTATAAAATCTATCAACCCAATTGACTTTGAACCTCTTGGTTGGTATTTTTCTATGCTTGGTTGACTTTGTCCCTATTTTTCCTCCTTGCTTCTAATTTTAGATTTTACCTTCAAGCATCATGAAATCCACTATCAGGATATTTTTGAACAACTTAAATCTATTTAGACACTATGTTGGATGTTATTTTTTCCCTAACTTTGCTACCCAAGAGGATATTCACTCTTTGAGCACCTTTTTTCATCCTTCATCTTTAGACTGCAATATGGTTCAAATCACTCCAACAAATGAAATTGATGGATAATATCAATTCTATACTTCTCAAGATAATTCTCATTTTAAAGCATCTTACTATACTATTGGTGAAATTAACGTAATCCTAATAAGTAAACCCAAAAAAAACATTCTCAACATTAACAACCTACCTCCTATCAATTTTCCACCTAACAATCCTCACCTTACTACCAATTCAGGGAATCCCCCTCCTACTAATCCCACTAGTCCTCATCCTCACACCAATCCACCAATTGATACAACTCAAATTCTTACATAAATAGATAAAAAAATTAACATCATGCAATCATCTAATACCGCTCAAATGATGCAATGAAAACATCATTTGATAAACATGGCTAATCAACTTCCTATTCTTCTTGCCAAAAATAACCAAAATTTCATCCCTCCACCTCTTAAATATGCCACAAGAAATATAATTTTCCAACCTATTATGCACAAAAACATGCTTCAACATATTCAAATGAACCTTTATCCCCCTTAATTATATCTATTGATATTGGCAATATATATACAATTATTAAATATGATGGGACTAAATACCCCACATCTTTTCTCAAATCATTTGGTAATCTTTATAAAGAGTGAATCTTAATTAGTGCCTTTGCCACTACAAAAGTTTAGTTAAAAACTTCACAAGTGATGTATTAGAATGGCATAACCATACTCCCCAACATTCTATATGGCAATTTGAGGATTTATTCAATACTTTATTTAATTAATTTCAACATAATGATCTTCCCAAAAAATATCTTAGTCATTTCATTAATGTTAAAAAATCCTCTTTTGAATTAGCTCATGATTTTATTAAATGTTAGAAAATTTTGGCTCAAAATACTGATCACAACATGACTGATGACAACTTTTTCAAACTCTTCATCATGGCCTTAACACCTTCCCTCCAATACAAGGTTCATACTTTTGCTCCACAAACTTTAAACAAATGTTATTGATCAAGCTAACTGATAAGACTTTCTAATGAAATATCTTGAATCTAACACTAAAACCATCAAGGGATATTTACAACACTCCACTAATGTAATCACTGGAAATCCTCCTCAACCAAAATTAGGATTAGCCAAAATGGATAATCCCCAAATTTCCTATCCATATATCAATTCAACCTTTGGGGCATCTTATGATGCCTATCCACATATCACTTCAGACTTTGAGGAATCTTATGATGTCCATTCCTATATCTAATTAACCATTAGGACATCTCATGATGCCCACTCCTAATATACATTACATAATAACAAACAAATTCAACTTCAAGAAACCTTTTGAGACACAAACTTGTATTTTGCATGCTCATATTTGATATAGACATTAGCATAGATTTTACTTGTTATGTTTGGCTTATGTTTCTTTATCTTTCAACATAGATATCACCCTTTGCAATAGTTTATTTTTACACAAAACTTAGTTCCTTTCCTTTGACCTTTGGTTTCTTTCTCTCATGATTTTCATTATAATATTGTGGATAGGACCTAGTTTTCCTCATGATTTCTTTTCACTTTCATATATTGATTTTTCTTATCAAGCTTGTTATCTTCCAATGCTTTTTATGCCCACTTGGGTTTTTATTTTTATGAGTTGTAGTGTAAGACCATGGATAGGACCAGGCCCTCACAAATACTATTTTTATTATTTTTCACATACTTTTTTCACTCATTTGGGTTTTTCTTTTATGGGTTGAAGTGTAGATAGAGCCCTCAAACCCTATATATCTATCTAGGTTTCTTTGGATCTATATAGACCATGAATATGACTAGGCCCTTCTAAAAAATACCATTTTTGCCTTATTTACACCCACTTGGGTTTATCTTTTATGAGTTGAAATGTAAGACCATGTATAAGACCAAGCTCGCCTCATAAAATCACCATTTTATTTAACAACACATTTACTAAATCAAGTGTTCATTTTCTATAATGTTAAAAAATGGTTACAAGTTTGTGATCTCATATTATTAGATTCAATTTTTATTTCTTTTATAGATAAGAATTGCATAACAAACTATGTTAGCATGTTTCCATACACTTACATACATTCTTATGCTAAAGAATCATAGTTAATTGTCATTGTATCCCTTTTCACTTTATCACATTTTTTGTAATTTGAATTAATTCAAATTATTTCATGTTTATTCTTCTTGATTTCCTTTCCTTCCATTCCACTTTGTATAAAACAAGGTTGAAGTCAAGATAACACTTTTATTTCACATGAATAAGCAATAATCTTAGACACCATGCTCTCTAAGTTCTCTTTCTTAGAAACCAAGTCCAATTTTTTTAAATGATAGTCATTTTTAGCACCCATGTTTGGTTCTCAAAATCAATATGGAGGAGGAATAGAAAAATACATAAAAATTTAAAATCCAAATCATTTAAAATAAAAGACAATGATCAAAAGGTAATTTAAAAGTCAAAAAGTCAACATCATGCCAAAAGACATGATTTTTAGTACATCTCCTTTATCCAATCAAAGATAAAAATTCATATTTGGCCTCATGATAGAGCTGAGGTACATTGGGGTGTGGTAGATTAGTAGATTGGGATAGGAGAATGAAAAAAAAGTTATAGTGATACCTACTTTCTCATGTAAACCCAATCTTCATAGTAGACCAATGGCTTTATAAGAGGTCCTGAGGAATAGGGAACGCATTATGGAAAGGCACATCTATTTTAATTTTAATTCATATAGCCTTCATGAGATGATATTCATACTTTATTTGATAACCTAAGATTTTTATGGTTAGGATAAATTATCCAGATTCCTTAATGTCAAAAGTCATCTTGTTTTGACAAACCTAATTTTAGTGTCTTGACTATGATAAAGAGTTTATCTACCTTTATTTTTCATTAATTTCCCCACCACCCATTTCATTTCCTTCCTTGATATGAAATTTTGATTCTAAATCTATTTCCCTACTTCTATATATCCTCTTCTTCATATATCAAAACATGTTAGCACTACTTTGTTTCATTTTTATCTATCCTTAAAATAAAAAATTATGCTTGAGTGACTATGGATTATCTTCTTTATACCATTAATTTATATTTATAGAATTTCCTTGGTCTATTTGGAAAATTGCCTTCCTTTTTTTTGAACAACTACATATGTTTCTTAATTTTTTGTCATACCTCCTTTTTTTTGGATAATTGCATTCATTTCTATATTCTTTCTGTCCTTTTTTTGGACAGTTGCATTTGTTTCTATTTTCATGCACTTTTTCAATTATTGAGTGATGTTGGATCATTAACTCTCACTCACCAATGTTGTTTTCCCTTTTATGTAATTTTTCCATTGATGATTGAGTAAGGATTATTACTACTCACTCATCAATGTTGTTTTACCATTTATTTCCCATCTTTGTTTAAGTAAGGATTGTTACTACTTTCACATTTATGTTTGATTACCATTTTTACTTGTATCCTTAGTTTGACTTGGTTTGTCTACCTTTCTTATTTATGGTCTACTTTTTTGAGCTTTTAGGTCATTTAGTAGCTTTGGCATTTTGATCACCCCATCTTAGCAAATTTACAAGTATGACATGCCTACATAATTCAGCTATCTTGGCTGTCCTGAATTTATTTGTTTTTTATCTTTAATTTTGTACCCTTGGGTTTGTCCAAAGTAGTCTCTACACCCTCCTTGATCAAAAATACAAACACAATATATAACCATCCAATGATAAAGGTAAGTCAAGGTATATATATATATATATATATATATATATATATATAATTTATTTTAGTTCAACCATTTAATTTTAGTTATTTTATGGTTTGAAATACTATAATTTATTTAGCTTCAACATTATATGTTGCCATTTTATTTCTTTGAAGCACCATCCTGTGTTACACCTACGTGACAGGTGATGAGAATTGAGTCTAACACATGTATACACATAATATTTCCATACTTTATCAATTACTAATGCTTTCTCTCCTATAAGAACCCATAGAGTATCAATCTCTCTAATTGCACACCTTAAATGGTGCACCAATAAAGGGGTGGGCAGACCATTGGCGCTTTGTAATATTTTTGTCCCCTACACCACCACTTGCAATAAACACAAACTTCTTCTACACACTTCCCTAATCTTTGACACCTACATTACACACTCCTTCAAGTAATTCAGTGCCTTAAAAATCCCTTATCTAAGCCAAAATCCATTTTTGACATTTATTGAATAATGTTATCTTGGGCCAACCTTGTACTTAAATTATATTAATATGTTATATGTCTAGGTTAGCCTCCATCGACCTAGACTGAGCCCTAATTAATTTTATCAATTAAGTATATAGGGTTGAATTGGGTTGACACTATTGGCCAAAATTTTGTAAATGTTTAGGTTTAGATTCAACTATATATACATATCTATTTTCCCATTTCTTAGAGAGAGAGAGAGAGAGAGTTAATTATTAATTTACACTTCTTTACAATCTGCTCTTCCACCATTATACTTGAGGAGTTATTGCTTAGGATTTATGCTTGGAGAATAATCCTAACTTTTAAAAAAGTCTTGGATGCTTTGGTCTATCTTACTCATCCTTATAAACCAAAACAACATCTTACAAAGCAACTTTGGCCAAGGGAGAGATTGAGTCTTGATGGGTTCATCTTCAAGGTAAGTATTTCTAACTTTACTTCTCTATTTTATCAGATAGAAGTAGAATAAGTAATGGATTTTGAATATATTTCTATCTCCATGAAGTATGGTTAAATCTATAGACAAGACTAATTAGAATTATTCTATGCATATTTAATTTCATTTTTATTACCCCCATTTTGTGCCACAAGTTTTGGTGAGCACTAGATTAGGTTTTACTTTACTTTTATCATTTAATTTGTAAAATATATAAAACATAGGACCTAGATAGGGTTATTACATGGTGTTGCTTGACTAGAAGCTTTGAAACCCTCTTTAGTGATGTTATTATGTTAAGATACCCCTTGATTAGGTCTAGCAGATCCATCTTGGTAATAACCCTATTTATCTAAATGTACCAATAAACAAAAGTGTAAGTGTGATTTATCTTCTTCAAGCTAAGATTGATTTGTAGATTAGCTATATTTTACCTTTTATACACCACCCACACATGAGGCTTAATAAACCCATCAACTCAATCCAAGTTATTCATTGATTGATCATTATTTACACACATAAGTTATCACCTAATTTATACATTAGTTCATGTACATAGTGAGGTGTATTCATTCCTTTCATCTCTCTTATCTCTTTACTAGTTTTGTATTTTTCTTTTTATATCTCTTAATTAAGGATTGATATATGCATGTTCCATTTGTAAGACATATAATGGAGCATGCTTCACATGCTCAGACCCAGATTCATGGGCTTTACCTCTTAGGTAAGTCCAAGGACACTTCTTTTTACTATATCCTAGTCATTTCACTTTGATGTAATTCTAGAATAAAGGGGAAAAATGTAAACATATATAAATGACACTTGAGTGTTAAGAGTGTTATTTGAGACCACCCATCCCCAAATTATCCCTAGACCTATCTTAGGGCCTATTTAAACAATTATCTAGGCTTTGTGCAGGCCACATGCATCCCTAAACATCCTTAAAGTAGTAATAGACCCTCACTTTAACATCCTATCCCTTAGTGCCATAGGTTATGCCACCTCAACACTAGCACCATAATTTAGACAGTATCACCCCATGGCACTAGTGTCCTAGTTTGGGCGCTATTGTGATTTTCTTACCCTTTGTAACCAATGGATATCTTTTCAAATGAACAACCACATAGGGTAAGATTAGACCTATTTTAGAACTAGATAAGCAATATAATAGTACATATACATTAATTTTATCCCTTTATCCACTACATATAAATCAAATGCAAATTACATAATCAAACTCAGAACAAGTTGTGTACAATCAAGGTTATCAATTCCTATTCTACCCTACTTATGCATATAACCATATAAAACATGCGTAAGCTCAAATTACTTAGATATATAGTCTTAAAAACATTCAAATCACTCAAATCATAATTCATACCAGCTTCACTTACACTTTTAACCATAATTATGTAGGAAGAACTACATTGGGATTGATCCATATTTAGAGTATTGGTATGTAGGTAACTCTCATCACAACATAATGTTGAGGATGTCTAGCCTGCCCACTAACAACAAAAATTGTTACTTGTGCCAATTGGATGTGTTAGAAACATGGATGTTTAGGTTTTGAATGCAAAATTAGTAAAAATAGATCACCTATAAGGAATCAAAACTCATGCACATAGGAAAAGATTTGACAAACTCAAACAAAGGTGTACCCAAAAGCTCAAAACAATTCTCAATAGAGGAAACTAGTGCTACATGGTGATACTATCTAATTATGGTGTTATTTTATAAGAAGGATTTTAACACCTGGATCCTATCCATGACACTTAAATTATACTCTATCCTAGTTTTTAGTCTCTAGATCTTCTATGTTAGTCAATTTCTAGTTAATTACTTGTTTACATTATTTGTTGCTATTTTTAGAAAGGTTAAATTAATTCAATTCTATTACAAATTAGTGGATGTATTTATTGAATATTTATACCCTAATTTACTATAATTAGATCTTTAATAACCTAGGGCTTAAAATCCATAAACCTTAAAAAGTTAAATAACCAATAAACTACAATTTCCTTGTATTAGGAATAATGTTCTTGAGGTCATAATGGGTAGTGGGTATTTTGATTGAGCATGATCATAGATAAATAACATGGTATTGGATGTTATCCACCACCTTAAACATGTTTGTAGTGTCAATTTTGAGCCAAAAATCACTGAAGGTAGAGATATTAAACTACCCCTTCAACTTTGACAACATTTATTATCAGTGTTTCCATGCTCTTGAATAATAGTGAAAACATACATCCAGGTGGATTTATATTTTGTGGTCATAGGACCACATGTAATTTTACTATCTAAATTTGTTTGAATCAATGAAATTTCACTTGGAAGTACCAAAGGCAAAAATGTTAATTGTAGGATAACAACTTGTCCTTTCACTATAAAAAGTTGCATTTTAGGACCCATCACTATAGTGTGTGCCATAAATTCTTATCCAAGGTTAAATAGATGTTATCAATGGTGAAATTAGATGGCTTATACACACATGTGAAGGTGTTTTTGGATTCTCCAAATGACTTATATTTTCTATTTTACGTGTGTATGAATTTAGGCCAAAAAATTAAAAAATTGTATTATATTAGGAACGGTTTTCTTAAAGTTGGAATGGGTAGTGGGTCTCTCGACTGAGTGTGATTAGGGGAAAATCTGGTCTTGGATGTTATTTTACACCCTAGATGTGTTGACAATGCCATTTTTGATCCAGGAAGTACCATAAGTGGAGATATCAAACTATCATAGCTATAAAATAATATATCACCTCATAGTTTTATGTGAATATGTTTTCTTTGCTCATTTTTCACATCATAGGGAAGGTTTGCTCTCTTTGAAAACATTATAAATATAAAATTTTTTAATATTGACTTTTTTATTCTCTTTCCTTGTTATCGGGATGGTTTTATAAACAAATATTATTATGATTCTTTGATAGTGCAAGAGTGTGTGTGTGCGTGTATTGTTGAGTGGATATATGATGAGAAGAGAATAAATGGACAAGATGAGGTAAGTAGAGAATGAGAGAAAAAATATGATGAATCAAAACAAAATATCTATAACCACCAAAATATTCCAAGGCCTCAAGAGACATGAGAATTATAAACTTTCACCACTTCAAATGGCCAAAGAAGAATCTCTAATTAAAAGGCAATAGCTCTATGAAGAATGAGATAACACAACATCACTTCATGAATAATTGACCCCATTTTCATGAGAAGGTAAGGATTAATTTTATCTTTAAGGTTGAATATGGAGCAATTGTCTAATCTATTTAAGAAGCATAAGTTATATTAGCCCATTTCATCAAAGAGGTTGTATCATTTTTAACATTCTCATGTTGGCATATGATGAGAATAGAGTAAATGGCCAAGTTTAGGGTATTGGAGAGTGAAATAACAAATTTGAGGAAGTGAAACAAAAGAGATATAACCACCAAAATATTCCAAGGCCCTAGGATACATGAGAATTACAATATTGCACTACTTCAAATGGCCAAATAAGATTCTTTAAAATAAGGGCAACAATTCTATAAAGTAAGAGATATCAAAATATCACTTCATGATTAATTGACCTCATTTACATGAGAAGGTAAGGAATAATTTAGATCTTCAAAGGTGAATATGGAGTGGTTCATTTGTCCACATTAGAATAGTGATAAATGGTGTATCCCAATCATGAGAGACACTTCACACTAATATATGAATCTATCTCAAAATTATACTATTATCTCCCATATAGTTTAAAATAAAACACATATTGAAGGATTATAAGTTAGTTTTAAAAATTACATGAAGGAAATATTAAATATGGTCATATCTAAATATGACCATACAATCATGATATTTAGTTTTGTAATAATAATGTGAGCCAAATTATATGGAAAGATGATCACCACAAAATGTGAATGCCGTATATATATATATACAAGTTATAAAAAATAAGAACATAATAGGGTGTTGGGTGAATGCCGTATAGGCATACAATTCAAAACATGCATACATGGCCACATAGACTTATAAAAAATTACATCATCTAAGAACATAATTGAATGTTGGGTGAATGTCATATAGGCATACAGTGCCAAAAATGCTAACATTGACATATAAGCATACAAACAAGTACATCATCTAAGACATCCTAATAATCAAATAGTCTCCCTCTCTTTGCATTCCTTGAATAATACTATTCTTGGGATACCCTGCTCATAGATGGAGATCCCTTAGATGCCTTGGATTCTTCCAAGGTCTGATTAATGTTCCTTATACACTCATATCTTATATTTAGTTTAACCTATTCATATAAAAATATTATTATAAACTTTACACACTAGACATACAACCAAGTTTAAAAATTAATTTTAAACTAATACAAAATTCATTTAAACATACATTTATCGTAATCTCATGGTCATGCTCAGTCTATGTCTTGTTGACATGAAAATTTGTTGAGAATACAAATGAATGTTTATCAACAATAATCATATAATAAATTCCCTCTCCTATTAGTAGGTGGAGCTACCTTTATTGAAAACCAAAAGGGATGCAGTAAAATAAATTATTTACAGTAAAAATGGGTTTCAGTGGGGTAGTAATTTTAACCATAAAGTAAAAAAAGGAAACATAAAGAGACTATGAAAGAGACTGATAAGGGAAAATATTATATTTAAAAAAGAAGAAAAGTAACAATTCCAATGAGCCAAACTCATAGACTTACTGAAAATGTTAAGATGATGGGTTATTTCTCCAAAAGGAAAACCCTCTCATTCAATGTATAGGAAAGACATATATATGTCAATAAGAACACATAACATACACCAAAATAACTAATGATAAATAATAATAAAAATATGACAATCACTTTGTATTTCCTTGCAAAAAAGAATAGAAGTATTGATCTTACTCTACTAAGATTTCACTATTACAGAAATAACAAAAGTAGGTTTAGAACAAAAATAATACAATGAAATTTCTTTGGCCTAACTAATTAATTTAAATTATAATAATATTTAAAATAAAAGATTAAAATACATATATATTAAACATACATACTTTATCTAATTATAAATTTTGAACACAAATTTTGTAAAATCCTTGCTTGTATTGATCTTTGTTGATCTAAAAATACAATCTCCTCTTTCAACAATCTTTGAAAAAGTTTGACTATAAAAAATCCATTTGAATGAGCTCAAACTTCCTATTTATAGGATTTTTTGTATTTTTAGGGGCTTGTAAAATCACATTAGCTAATTTTCATAACTTAAAACTTGCAAAAAGAAAATAGTACAATTACACAACGTACAATGTGTGAATTAGTTATTTCAAAAGTATGTAATGAAAAATTGAAAGAATGATTCAAGAGATATAGATTTATGAGAAAAGACCAAAATACAATGTGGAACTATTCTTTACCATCTTCTCTAAGAAGGATCTAAAATTGTTTTTTCTTGGGTTTCAACTTCTTCTCTTGGAATTCATCAAACTTCTTCATGATTTATATCACTTTTTATTCATGTGTTGCATCTAAATATGTGTAAGCTATATCTACATCACAATATAATTATGACATCTTATATGATTTTCACTGTATTCTTCTAATCATTTCATTAAGATTCTCAATTTTTTGTTGATACTTAATCAACATCTGAATTGACTCATAATTGAATGCATTCTTGGGAGTTAGGATCTCCTCAATATTATTATTGAATTGATTGACAATGGTCTCCTCACGAAATAGTTTCCCATTATCATTAGTGAGTCCAATTTTAATTTTCCTACTCCCATTATTTTAAGGAGAGCTTCACCTTCAACTAATTTGGAGTAATTGAATTTATTGGGACTTTATTTAATAGTATGGACTCTAAATTTGGAATCTCTTAATAACTCAGTGAGGTACACAACTTCCTCTTTTTGGATGACTCATAATTGAATGCATTCTTGGGAGTTAGGATCTCTTCAATATTATTATTGAATTGATTGACAATGGTCTCCTCACGGACTAGTTTCCCATTATCATCAGTGAGTCCAATTTTAATTTTCCTACTCCTCCCATTATTTTAAGGAGAGCTTCACCTTCAACTAATTTGGAGTAATTGAATTTATTGGGACTTTCTTTAATAGTATGGACTCTAAATTTGGAATCTCTTAATAACTCAGTGAGATACACAACTTCCTCTTTTTGGATAACATTTTCTTAAATAATATCATCTTGATAAGTGTAAGAAAAACATTCCAACTTGGGTAACAATTCATTCCATCTATGACCTCTTCATCATATTTGATTTCAGCTTTGGTTTCTTTATCATAATTTCATTGAATATCAAAATATATGGTCATCATTATTTGAATGGTAGTGATGCCTTACTGCAAAATTTTATTTTAGTGTCTTAGTGTATTTTATTGATTTACCCATATGACCAATTCATTCCATGACATTTAGTGTCTTTGTGTTATAAACTTGATGAAAAATTGAATGGGAGGATTTAATTGATCGTACCAATTATTGAACTATAGACGTCAGTTACTCAACTTTTTATTTGAGTTGTTCTTTGGTTATTTTATCCTGATCCATTTTCTCAAACAATGTGCCAATTAAAGATTGAAATTTTTCTTTCAATCCTTCCATTTTAACTTTTCCAAAGTGTACGTTCATGATTTGGTAATCATATGCTTCAACATGATCATTATCTTTATCAATAGGAGGAACTGCTACTTCAACAAATATGTCTCCTTTTTGATATGCGATTATTCTAGAAATTATTTTAGGCTTCTTGGCCACATGAGGATGAATTATTGTCAATATGCTGAAAGAAATATCTTGTGGCCATACAATATTCTTTATTTTTTTATTATCTCATTCATCCTTTGTGGAACTTATATACTATGATATTTTTATACAAGAGTAATTTTAGATTCCTTTTGAGTCTCAAAAGAAGGGAGATAAGTTTGCAAGACTTGAGTTTTTTTCAATACTATTTCACCTTCCTCTTTTCTTAATGTATCAATTGGGAGTTTAGGATAATATTCAATAGACAATTCAATATTGTTAAAAAGAATCAATGGTTTTGAAGTATCAGGTTGAGAAGAAATAGATGATTCAAATAACAAAGATGTATCGAAAGATAGAAACTATTGTGTGGTATTAGTTAATGGAGTTTGTGGTTGGGAAAGACTAGCAAGAGGAGATTCTTCTGAAATAGAAATGTTTGGGGTATTTGGAAGATTTTCACCTAGTCTTCTTATTTTCAACTTGGGTATCTTTTTACTGGAATAACCTCTATGACAACTTCAACTTCTATTTATGCTTCAATTTATTTTGAATCTTTACTGGTTCTTGTTGTTGAATATGTCCCTATTTCTACTTGATGTTGTTGATGAGTAGTTTCTAATTTAGTCTTCTTCATAAGAGGATGAAATCATGCTTTATCGACATTGATGCCTTTACTTTTTATCCATTTGAGAGGTCTACTTTATACAACCTATGTTCTATCAATGATCGAAGTAGATTCTTGACTGTGTGAATCTAATTTTGGAAGAGGTTTTGATTTAATTGCTTCTTATTAATATATGGGGTCAAATGCATCTTCATCATCTACTATATGCTCTTTGATTTCCATTATGTCAAACATAATTACTTATTCCAAAGTGAAACATGAGTAATTAGAGATTCTCAAATATTTTTCATCATCACAGTCCATCTAATAGTCTTCAAAGTGGTGTACATGTTAATATGAATAAATAAGAATATTTAGAATTAGAGCTATAACATCAAATTAAGGTCTGATTTCAAATGATTGAATATTAACTTGAGCCATTTCCTCATCAATCAATTTTACTTTGGCTAAATAATCACAAGTGCATCAACCAATAGAAATAAGAAACTTTATTCTAGACTTGTGCTTATAAGACATAAGCTTATGTGTTTCAGTCAACTATCTTACCAATTTATTTAAGTCCCACTTATCATCCAGTACCTTGAGAGCATGTACAGAGTAATTTCATAGCCACAAATTCTTAGGTAGGTGAAATTTGGGAACTATATGAACCAAGCTCCCCATCTAGAAATATTTCTAGAAGGTTGAATTGATATCCTTAGATTATATGGTTTTGGCTCAAAAATTTGAATCACATATTGTAAAAATGCATCATTTACTCTTTAAAAATGATGTGCAATTTTATTTAATAAAAGATGAGGATATAAATCACATATTTTTGCAGTTTTCATATCACCTATTGTATTCAATCCATTGTAGAATATTATTTTGGTAATAACATAAAAAAGATAAGAGGTCATATATAATTTGGAAGTAGTATTGACCTCTATGAGCTACTTGTGAATAAAATCACTAATCATCTATCCCTAATTGATGTATTTATTATTTTGGTGAATGATCCATATGTATCTATACATCCATGTTTAGAAGTTTCTCTCAATCAGACTCCCCATTACTTTATGCATGAGTTTGATCATATCATTTATTTCTTTCATGAATTCAAATCTAGAAAGATTATTAGGAATCCTTGTTGATGTATGCCTTGGATTTTTTAAACATTGCTTTTTGACCCATTTAGAAAAGGAATTAATGTTGGAATCCAAAAATTATTAAGTAAATGCAAGAGTAAAATTGATAAATGTTTACCTATTAGGTAACTATAGTAGATGATCAATATGCTTTAGACCTAAGTATAAGATATACTCACCATTTGGATTCATGACTTCTCTTTTTTTTGGATCATAGTGTTTAGCCATTATTAACACTAGTTTTAGAAATTAAACTTGGTGCACTCAATATATTAATTATTAAATCAAACACTATGCTTTAAATTCTCTATTAAATCTATTAATTTAAAAAATCAAAAAAATTAACTACAACACTTATCTTTTTTTATCATTGATGATACCATAACTTATATGTATTTTCAATATTGAAAATTGCATTGAAATTAATTGTTTCCAAATAAATACTTGGTAGATCAAAATTTATATTCAAGGAATATTGTGAATTTACTTAATTTCAAACTACTATGCCTCATTCAAAATATCTATAGCTAAAAAAAAAGATGTCATTCTATTTCCATTACATACAACCAACAACCATATTGGTATGTTGATTCAATATTGGCGTTGTTGAAATCAACCTTCTTTTACAATTTTAATATTCAATAGATTTAAAACAAAAATATATAATGAAAATATGTTCAATTATGGATTGATCCATATCTACAATTTACCATGCCCATATAATGCATTCTATCCAAATTACTACATATCTATTTGAGGGTCTGAGAAATAAAAGAAAAATAAATCACCCTGGTTTTATTCAATTGATCTTGGATTATAGAATAAATTAGGCATTATATATCCATTTCTATTTATCTTGAACAATAATCTAAATATAATATATAATACTAACATCACTTTCCACCTTTTCCCCCTTTTCTATCCTTTTGGAAATAAAATAGACACCATCAATTACTTTCAACTTCTAAGATCTATTCAAAACTATTCATATTACATGCAAATCAATCCATAAATAGGTTGTGCCATCTATTATTGAGAGTAAAATAATAATAATATGATGATGATGATGATGATGATGATGATGATGATGATGATGATGATGATGATGATGATGATGATGATGATGATGATGATGATGATGATGATGATGATGATGCAACAACAGTCCTACTCAACGTACCAATCTCTTAAGTCATACACAAACTCACCATATTCAATTAGTTAACCAGTCAATTCATTAATTCACCATAAAGATAAGTCTTCTCAAGTTGAGTTCTCTAGGAAAATGCAATAAATGGATAATTTATTTTATAAATAAAGTGGGGTGTTGAAAACAAATATTCTAGATTTAAAATAACTTTCCATGTAGTATCATGTGGCCTTTCTTAAGCAAATTTGATTAGTTTCCCTTATTCCTTATTTCATTTTCAGTTGGCTTTGATTTTCTAGAAATATGAAACACTTCCTATCTCCCGTAATCAACTTTGAGACATGCAAATTAACTTCCACAAAATATTTTTCTTTATTTCACCAAATATATTAAACACACTAAATTTTATTATGAAGCAATCTTCCACCATTTTTTTTCTCATTGGCTACTACCTGAAGAAAAACCCCAATCTGGCATATTAATCCTTTTTTTCAAAATAATGAATTATCTGATTATTGTAGCCACTTTTATTTTTAGCTCGAAGCAATCGATGAAGATAAGCATTGATATACGACTTCAATGCCTCAATAAATAACTCCTAATTAACATTTATAAACTAAATTTTTAATTCTACAAACAAGATAAATGTTTAAGAATTAAATTTTTTAATTTGAATAGGAAAAAACTTCCCCATCATTCTCTATGGCATGATGCACCTACATCGAACTACTCAATTTTTTTTCATGAGCTCCTGCTCATGCTTTTTCTTTAATGTTTTGATATTTTTTCAGTGGTCTTTATTTTGCATCAAGCCATCTTATGTTCTCCTAGATCCCATGGTATATATGTTGACAACAAATCTATTTCACTTTAAATGGATTGAGAGTGACTTTTTTTTAACTTTTGGCTTTCTTTTATCATCTTTTCAATACTGTCATTAGCTTTGAATACATCTGCACAAGAAACAAACATGTTAAATAAAACAATTTTTTTGTTGTTCTTTTGGACTTTGAAGTCCACCTAGTTCCTATACAAAGATTATATTTCCATTTGGTGCATCAATATGCACTCCCTGCTATTCATTTTCCTTCTTTCTACTTTCATATTCTAGGATGGACACCAACTCTTTGCCATCATCTAATTTGAAATCTCCTTCATTGTCTTTCAAGGCAACTTCCCTTCCTTTATCTATCTTTTATTCTCCTAAATTTTTTGTGATTTCATTACCTTCCATGATAATTTTCCTCAAAAACTTCACCTTTTTATCAAACCTTTCAAGAAATTTCACACTTTTTATGGAAGATACACTGTTAGACAAATTTGAAAATAATATTTCTACACTCTTTTGTGGCAAAAATTTAGACTTCAAAGACAAATTACCTCGTTCATCAACTATATTAGTTACCTTAGGATCATTTACTTCATTAGGATAATCAAATGTATTTTCATTTACTTCACCCATTTTATGCTATTGCAAAAACTCCGTTTCACCTACAATCAACACCTTAAAAACATGTTCAACAATTGCAATTTCATCTTTTAATGGAAACAATGTATATGTATATCCTTCCTTTTCAAAGGTGTATGTATATTTTTTCATCATGAATGACCTTCATATCATAATACCAAGGACTTCCTAATAGAATATGACATACATCTATTGGCATCACATCACACATTACTGCATCTTTATAATTTCCTATTTAAAATTTTACCTTACACTATCATTCACTAAATTTTGATGATCTTTTTGCATCCATGAAACTTTGTAAGGAGTAGGATGCCTTAAATTTTTGAAATTAAATTTATTTACCATTTCTATAGACACAAGGTTATCAGTACTTCCACTATCAATAATTACCTTAAAAACTTTACCTTATGCTTTGCAGGTTGTCTTGAATAATGCCTTCCTCTGAGGAGGTTCTTTATAGCTTCTTTGTTTGGCTTAATTAGAATTCTTGTCATAAGTAAGGATTCTCCAGCTTCAAGAGCATATTAATAAATAGTTGATATAGTATCCTCTTCTTTATTAGCTTGTACCACATGAGCACTCCCTTTATTGGATGATGGATGATTAGGACACTCATTGATCTATGTCCATATTTTCTACATTTAAAACATCTACCAATAAAACAACTACTTCTAACTCTATCAAAAGGTCTCTTACCTCTGAATACTTGACCACCTCTTAGAACTGGTTCTCTTATTTGTAGACTTCTTTCTTCATTATGCATATGTATCTGATTTCTTCCACTTGATTGTCCACTAGACTATCTTTTGCCCCTTACATACTGGATATGCTTTCTTAACACTTTCTCTTCAGCCTTCAGATCAAGTTGATAGGCCTCTTCCACTAATCTAGGTACCAAGAGAGTAATCTCATCCTGTATGTTGTATCTCAATCCATTGAGGCACCTATCCACCATTTTTACATCCTCTTCAATATGCCCTAGTCTGATTGTTAGCTTATAAAAATCTTTAGTGTACTCCTTTACTAATTTTTATTTTTTCTTTAAATTTTGCAATTTTCTAAATAACTCAATCTGATAATCCTTTGGAATAAATTTACCTTTAAGTTTTGCCACCATTATGTCCTAGCTTTTGATTCTAGGCTTGCCCTTTCTTCTTTTTTCCTCTTGCACTTGTTCCCACCAAAGGGATGCATGGATCTTCAGTCTAGTAATAATAAACTTAACCATCTTTTCATTAGCAACATTCTCATAGTCAAAATATTTATTTAATGCACTTACCTAATCAATGAGATCTTTAGGGTTGAGGCTACCTTCATACACTGGAACCTCTACTTTGGGCTTAATGCTAGCTCCCATGATTGCTTTAACCCACCTTTCTTCTAGAGTCTCTTATTCCTTCACCAACTCCTCTTCTTCTTCTCTATCACTTATAGCTCCCATGCCAACTCCTCTTTTTTGGGCTAATTCTAAATCTTACAATCTAGTCCTCAGGGTCCTTACCTCTTACATTAATGAAACTTGACCAACTTGACCTAGTTGCCTCCTTCCTCTACCCTGTGCTCTCATTATCATTTTTGTTTTTCTTTATTTCTATTCTCAATTTACCTCGAATCTATTGATTGTGCATAATCTATAATGTTCTGATACCATAATTTGGTGCATTCAATATAATACTTACTAAATCAAACACTATAACTTAGATTCTCTATTAAATCTATTAATCTATAAAATTAATAAATTTAAATAGAACACTTATCTTTTTCTATCACCGATGATACCACAACTTGTATGTATGTTCAATATTGAAAACTACTTTGAAATTAATTCTTTCCAAATAAATACTTCGTAGATCAAAATTTATATTCAAAGACTATTATGAATCAACTCAATTTCAAACTACTACACCTCATTCAAAATATTTGTAGATGCAAAAAAACCATCATTCTATTTTCATTACATACAACCAATAGCCATATAGGTATGTAGATTCAATATTGGCATCATTGAAATTAACATTCTTTTACAATTTTAACATTCAACAGATTTAAAATAAAAATATATAATCAAAATATGTTTAATTATGGATTGATCTAGATCCAAAATTTACCATGCCCTTATAACGCATTCCATCCAAATTGCTACATATCCATTTGAGGGTGTGAGCAACAGAAAATAAATAAATCACCCTAGTTTTATTTAATTAATCTTAGATTGCAAAACATATTAGGCATTATATATCCAATTTTGTTTATCTTGAACAAAAAGCTGAATATAATATATAATACCAATATCAATTTCCACCTTTTTCCCCTTTTCTATCCTTCTAGAAATAAAATAGACACCATCAATTACTTTTAGCTTATAAGATTTATTTAGAACTATTCATATTGCAAGCAAATTGATCCATAAATAGGCTATGCCATCTATTATTGAGAGTATAATAATAATAATAATAATAATAATAATAATAATAATAATAATAATAATAATAATAATAATAATAATAATAATAATAATCAGCATACCAATCTCTTAAGTCATGCAAAAACTCACCATATTTAATTAGTTGACTAGTCGATTCATTAATGCACCATAAAGATAAGTCTCCTCAAGTTGAGTTCTCCAAGAAAATGCAATAAATGGATGATTTATTTTATAAATAAATTGGGGAATTGAAAACAAATATTCAAGAATTAAAATAACTTTCCACGTAGTATCACCTGGTCTTTCTTAAGCAAATAAGATTAGTTTCCCTTTTTCCTTAATTCATTTCTGGTTGGCTTTGATTCGCTGGAAATCTGAAACACTTCCTATCTTCCGTAATCAAACTCGAGACATGTAAATTCATTTCCACAATATAGTTTTATTTATTTCACCAAATATCTCAAACACACTAAATTTTCTTATGAAGCATCTTACACCATTTTTTTCTCATAGACCCCGATCCAACATATTTGTGCCTTTTTCTAGAATAATGAATTATCTAGTTATTATAACAACTTTTATTTTTAGCTCGAGGTAACCAATGAAGATAAGCATTGACATACCACTTCAATGCTTCGAGATCACTCCTAATTAACATTTATAAATTAAATTTTTACTTCTAAGAATAAGCTAAATGTTCAAGAATTAAATTTTTAAATTTGAATGGGAAAATCTTCCCTGTCATGCTTTGTGGCATGATGCACTTGTATTAGAACTAAAATGAGAAATGCAACTTCTTGATCCAATCCATTGTCATGAATTCTTTACCCATAATATATCTTATGGACTCCATTGATTCTATTCTTAAATTCTTCCATGTTGATGTGTCCTAGATCAATATCTATTATTTATTCAAGATTTGAATCTAGGTGTGAGGGTGGAACAACCCCTTGAAATTGATACTTCATCTATGTGTCCTCTTATAATTAGAGTCTCTTTTTGGGAGAGATCTTATTTGGAGTGATTTTATTGGGAGTTTCCTTAATTGGGGTCCTTAATTTTGACATCTAATGAAAATTACCTACTTAAGAGAAAAACTAGACTCTAAATTATCTTTATGAAGAAAGATGAAAATTTGGCTTTGTTTTAGCAAGGAGCAGATTTTAGGGTATGCATGTGTAGTAGGAAAATTTTGAGAGTGTTTTTGATAGAAGGCTAGGTTTTGAGATGCACATAGACATGCATCAAAATCTTAAGATGTTCTTTATAGATGATTAGAGTTAGATGGGGTGTTCAATAGGGTATCAGATCTTGATAGGTGTTTAGGTAGGCATTTGAATTTGATGGCATGCTCAACAAGTGGTTAGAGTCCAATGAATGTTTGGTCAACCTTGAGAATATTATGATTTTTATAATAAAGGGTCATAAGATAGATAATGTCTAGAGCAAAATTAGATCTCGATAAGTCACACCATAAAAAATTGAACTCTACAAAGTGTTTTGGGGATGTTTTGAAAGAAAAGCTTCAAATACTGAGGAGAAACTATGAAAACCATTTCTAAATTTATCAAAGATAAACCCTAGCTCTTTTTGGTTAAAAAAATTGACTTGATAAAGCCCTACAATGTTGATGATCATGGAAATGACAAATTTTCAACTGGGAATGAAGAAGGATGAAACATGCAAGAGGTGAGGAGTAAGTGATGGGAAAAATGGAAGGGATGGAGGGATATATTGTAAGATGAAAATATCCATGCATGTGAGGACCAAAGGTAGAGTAATGGAATGAAATTAGGGTACATGAATAATTATCAAGATCTAGGGGATTGTTTAACATCATGTCAGGTTCTATAATATGTTGGATCAAGGATCAGGTTTTGACAAGAATGCTTTCAAATGCATTAGATCCCAGCAGGTGTTTTGGCACATGTCAAAGTCTATGAGTCTGATTGGTAGGTAATTATATTTGGATAGGTGTTTGAGAACTTATTAGGTTGTGACATGTGTTCAGACACACATCAGGTTTTGATAGCCTACTAATCAATAAGTATAATTTTAATCCTTATTTAGTAGGCTGCCAAAATGCAAGACTAAAAAGATAGTCAGTTTTTGCATTTTCTCTTCATGTTTTCAAATGTTTAACATATTGTGGATTTATGAAAATGAAGTCTTTGTACGTGAAATTTTGACTTGGGAATTATAACTTTGACCATATTTGACTTAAATTGACCATTTATAGTCAAAGGACTTACCATTCCTATTTTTTGGATCTCCATTTCAAAACTAGGATAATAATTAGCTTTGACTAGGGACCTCAAAATACAAAAGATGAGATAAGAATTCTAGACTATGGTTTTGTAGACAAGTGTATTTCCTTTGGGTTATAGAGTCATTTGAGTTTTGATATATGGATAGACTTAGGACAAAACAAGAGATTATAAAGACAAGATAACTAATTAACAAGGAGAAAAACATGAAACAAAATGATGCAATACAAAACAAGCCAAAAATAACAATGGAAGGGGAAACACAACCAAAATTATTATATATATACTTGCATGTAGGGGACTACCTACTTTCACTTGAATTAATGCTTGAGATATTGTACACTTTAAGGCAATGGTAAATGTGTGCCATCACAATAGGCCAAGTAGAAAGTATTTTCTCCACAAAAATGACTGATTTTGAAGGCACTGATCCATAAAGAGTTGAATTTTCCATGGATACCTTTTGGTTCTTTGCACTTATCCCACAAAATATCAAGAACTTTAACGTAAGCATAATGCTTGGAACTTCTATCAATAAATCAAAATATATCTTCTTTAAGATTTTTCAAATAGATAAATCTTTTATCCAAGGGACTTTCAAAGTTTTAATTTTTAATGGCCCTACCCAATTAAAGCGCAATTAATCAAGTGTTATTAGAATTGTTACATCAATCCCATAGAATAACTGGAATAGCGACATGCCTATGGATTTGTTTAGTTTTATATGATCCACCCATAATGAATCATAAAATTTATTGTAATAATTCCTCTAATTCTCATAAACCAAATTGCAAATAATATTGACCATATTCTTATTGCTTGATTTAGCTTGGCCATTTCCCTATGGATAATAGTCTAAAGAGTGGGACAATGATATGTCATAGCTGTAGAAAAATCTAATCAACTTTGAAGAAGAAAAATTTGAGGCATTATCTATTCAAATCTTTTGTGGACACCATAGTAGAATTTTACAAAGATATTCTCTTTGATGAAATTACAAATGACTTCTGAAGTTGTCTACTTGACTAGGATGGATTTTACCCATTTGGTGAAGTAGTTTGTAGTAATAAGAATGTGTGTATGTCCCAAATTTGAATGAAGATCACAGTTCCTAAAAAATCCAACCCCCATTTTTTAAAATGATCTTTTATCACCACTATATTAAGTGGAAATGCCGCTAGTTTTGGTCACCTAATGAACTGTTGACATGATTCACATTTCCTTACCTACTCATATGAGTCCTTAAATAGTGTTGGCCAATAGTAATGATATCTTAAAATATTGTAGGTTATCACTGGAGAAGATAAGTGTCCACCAAAATATTTATCATAAATAGATTATAGGATCTTCTTTTGTTGCTCATTGTCAACACATCTCAGGAAAAAACCATCCAAACTCTTTTTGAATAGTGTACCATCCTAGATTACGCACTTCTTAGATTTTAACTCTAGTGTTCTACATTATTTGGTATCAATATGAGAAATACATTCTCCATTTATCAAAAATAAATAAATATCTACAAACCATGCATTAGTAAAATCTAAAAAAAGGACAAAAGGGAAATATTCTTTGTTTTGATCATTAGAATTTGTTGAAGAAATCATTTGAGAATCTTTCTATTTTGTTATGAGCTAACACAATATTTTTTCTCAAACCAATTTTGTGGGATTGATTTCAAGATTGTATTCCTAAAATTTAGATATCTAGTTACCTCTCTTATATCATGGTTCTTGTTGAGTCAGAATAAACTTGACTACTATACTTTGTACCATCACAATGGAGTACAAATGCAAAATATAATACCTAAGCTATTTAACAACATTCACAATTGCATATGCATGTTTCTCTTCTAGATAATATTTAAATTCATAGTCTTTCATGTTACAACTCATGTAAACAATGGGGGATTCAATACCTTCATCATTATTCTAAGCCATTATGGTTGAGAGAGTATGCTTTGAAGCATAATAATAAATAATGAACTCTTTTTGAAATCTAGACAAACCAGATTTGGTGCATGTGTGATAGCAGCTTTTATTTTCTCAAATTCCTCTTTTTTGTCATTATTACATTTTAAGGAGGGTTTCCATTTCATCATATCAATAATATGCCTAGTGATTTCTATAAAATATAGTTTAAATCTCCTTAAGAAGTTGACTTTTCTAAAGAAAGAATGTACACCTGGTTTACTAGTTGGTAGAGACAATTTATATATTACTACAACTCTTTTTGGATTAATATTTATTCCTTATTTAGAGATAATATGTTTAAGAATTTTCTCTTCAGCCACCCCCAAAAAAGACTTTTTAGGTTAAGATAAATACCATGTAGTTAACATTTTTTAACACTTTATCAAGGTGTACAAAGTGATCCTTTTTTTTTTTGAAAACATCATTAGATCATCTAAGTATACCCTAATTATCTTTTTCTTTAAATCTTTGAATACAAGATCCATGGAGTTATAAATTTTTTCTTGTGTTTATCTTATTTATCAACATCGATATGATTGTAACTTGAGAAACCATCAAACATTGAGAGTATTTATGAACCTATAACTACCTAAAGGACTTGATCCATAATGGGTAATGGATAGTTATCTTTGAGAAATACCTGATTCAGATTCTAAAAATTTATATAGATTTTGATTTTTTTGCACTTTTTGTGAATTGGGACTATATTAGAAATATAAGTTGAGTGATGAATGGGAAAAATAATCCATACATTCAACATTTTATGAATCTCTGCAAAAATTATTCTTGCAATTTTTGTGTGATATGGTCTTTTCTTCTGCTTGAATGGTTTAACATTGGGTTTGAGAGGAACCATGTGTTGTATTTACATTAGATAAAAATTACTTAAGATATTCATATAAATATGTAATAAATTCAATTTATTTTAAAATCAACCTAATGATTTTTCTCTTTTTTTGGTGAAAAACATTTTCTAATGTTAACCAGCCTATGTTGCTCTTCAAAACCAATGTTTATTTTTTTTTGTAGTCTGTTGAACTAACATAATATTTATACATCTTAGTTTTTATGAACCTATCATGTTTGTAAAAAAAATATTCCAATAATACCAAGCCTTTAGTAATTTTACTCCCTTTTAGTTTGATAACCCTTTCTTCATCTTATTCTTTAGCAGTACTTTCCTTTTGAGTTTGAGAAGAAGATTCTTTGTATGATGAATCACTACCTTCAAATAAATGTTTCTATAAATATCAATTTTTTTAAGAAAATAAATAATTTGTTGAAAATTATTAAATACATGTCAATTCTCTAAATTATCTAGTACACTAGGTCAATACATGAGTTTAATTGTGCATTTGTCCTTGCCAACTTTTGAATGTCGAATCAATAATGAAGATGACACTATAATTGTATCCACTTTGTAGATATTTTATATTGATATAACATGAATAAATAAAATATAATTTTTTTCTATATTATTCCAGAATTTGTTTACGTAGTGCTTTAAGTGATCATTATTTACTTGATACTAACCTTTGATCTATTTTACAACTAGTTGTGCATCACCTAACACTTTCAAGTTTCTAATTCCCATCTCTTCTAAAAAATGTAGCCCTAGCAAGAGTGCTTCATATTATCTAGTATTATTATTACACAAATTTTAATTTTTAAGAAATATGAAATATTTCTTTGTTTAGCTATATCAGAACTATTATTACTCCAAATCATGTTGAAGAAAAACTACCATCAAATTCTAATGTATAGACTTCATTGGGATTAATTTCAATGATTTATGGCATATCCATATATTTTTATGACATCAACAAATAATTACCTATTCTTACATCTTTATATAAAATATCAAACCTAGAATCATCCACTTTTTGCACCGTATACTTTGTTTTTAATTATAGTTCATGGCATTGTTTTACTCCTTTGATCGGTATCATTGCATGTGACAAATCTAATTAAATTTCACCACCAAGTTACTTACAAACATTTCTCTATAAGATAACACCATATGTTGCTAGGATATCAAATACTAAGATGTTGATCTTAATTATTTTCTAAGGAAAAGATGTTAAGGAAACTTGGGCATCTTTAATTTGACCAACACATGAAACTTGCTTTTCTTCCATTGAGTAACAACGTCTAAAATTTTTCATATATGTCAAGCCAAGGGCATGGAAAAATTTGGTGGACATTACGATATTTGAGGCTTCTGTGTCAATTATAAAACCGATGACTTTACATCCTTTACTAAATAAAGAAATGTAAAAAGGATCAACTTTATTAAATTTAGAAGTTATGACAACCATAAAGTTCATTGAATTGAAAGAAGGCAGGGTGAATGATATTCCTTTGACAATGGCCTTCTTTTTAGTGATATTTTTTCCTTTGATAAATTCTAATAGCCTATCTAATTGATATGGATACACTCTCAAATATTCAACTTATGGCATCTAAATTGTAGTTTTGTTAACATGTTCAATGATATAAAAAATGGGTATACTAACAGAGGAAGACCATTCTACAAGATGAGACACATTAGCATTATTATTGATAGGATAAGTGTTATTTGGATAACCAATAGTATTAATCAAGGAGGACTCACCTATTTTATCCATTAGTTGTTTTCCTTTTATCTGAATAGGATATAGTGCTCATTGTGGAAGAATAACTTTTAGAGATTCTTCTTGCTTGTCATTTTATTATTTATTCTAATTCTAAGCTCTTATGAAAACTACAAATGACTAACTATTAATGTCTTCATAATCATCTTCATCTGAATTGTATTAGAGGAATGTATTTGTGGAGTTGCCACCAAGTTATTCAATCTTAAATTCTTGAGGATATGTATTTTTTTATTCTTTTTCTTCTTCAATCTTTTTATATCCAAATATTTATTCACTTTACAGAATGGTATTCAAGGTTGGATTTATATTTTATTTTGGAGGATCTTCCAATGCAATCTTTTGTTGATGAGCTTGCAATCTAGGATGATTCCATTGAAAAGGTAAATAATTTCATCTTGAGATGTCTTGATAAAGATTAGTGTTGGTTTTCTAAGGTAGTTTCTTCATTAAAGCTATTACATAATTAATTATTTTTTGTAAGAGCTATTTAGTTGAAGACTAAACTGAATTTTGTGCTTTAAATTTTGATGGTTCATTTTTTAATTTCCTAGACATTATCATATCATATTCAACATCAAAAACTAATGTATGAGATGCATTCAAATTAGCTACTCTAGCTTTTCTCAATTGATAACTCACTTCTAGCAACTGAGAATTGATAAATAAGGATTTTTTATTTTTATATGTTAGCTTGGTAGTTACTAGTATTTCATGCAATAGCTTGTTGAATTTAGCTATGAAATCTCTCATAGGTTTATATGCTTCTTTATTCATCTAAGTTAGTTGAGCCAATAATGCATGTGTATCTTTAGTTGGTTTGAATCTATTTTCAAATTTAGTTTTCATATAATTATAGTTGGTAATGCTTCCTAGAGGAAGATGAAAAAATCAATCTGTTGTTCTATTCTAGAGAGTTTTAATGAATAGTCTCACTATAATATCCTTATGCTCAACAACTAAAATTCCACATGCTACAAAGAAAACATCAATATGTTCATCTGGATGTTGTTTATCATCACCAATTTTTTTAGAAAACTCTTTAATGACCCTCTCATAAGTTCATGCAACTAGCCCAAAGCCAATGACCCAATTATGTTACCCCAGATAAAACCATTGCTGGAAATACTATTTGTAATGGTATAACAACTCCTCTTAAGATTAGAGCTTGACTGATGATTGTTTTTTCTTGTAACTCTTTACTTTTCTTAGGATTTATGTGAATACTGATAACTCTTTTGAGTTTACCTTTTTGTTTAGGATTCAATTTGAAATTATAAGCCTCTTAAAACTGATAAAAAGTATTAATTTTACTTTTTTTACTTACTAGCTCATATAAATCATTTTTCTACCAATTTACTATTGACAAGGCACTAGTTCAAATTGAATAATCCTTTGAGCTTATCTTATTTGTTGAACGCTATGTATAGTTAGTGTTTTATCTATTTTTGATAAAATAATAAGATATTATTCTAAAAATTCAACACCCTATAAGAATGCAATGAACTATTTATATTATCCCATACAAATGCTCTCAAATATGACAAAATATCTTCTTGTGTTTGACTTAACCAATCAAGATTTGGATAAATAAATGGTGCTTGGACTGCTTGAATGGTCATTAGAATAAATTTATACTATGAAAAGTCTTTAAGTAGCTATATGAAATAATCTTTGTGCTTTTCTTATTGAAGTAATTTCAATGTTTCTTCAAACAATGGTGGAAAAATTTTCTTCTATGTTTATGATTGTAGAGATAGTATTGAATTGAATATAACTTGTTTTATATTCCCATGATAGTTGTTGAAGACTTGATGCAATGCCTTCTTATTCAGGTTATATCAAGTTTAAACTAGGTTGATGATCAAGATTTTGAATAGTTGAGATTGTCATGAATGAAATATAATGATTCCAAGCTACTTGTTGAGCTCTATGGGCTTCTCTACGTGAAATAATTCTTTATGTCCTTTTTGCATGATCTAATTTTTGATTCAAAATTACCAAGATAATTTAAAAATGAGCTATAAAAACTTTGTCAAAATCCCAAGTAAGTTATGTGATATGTGAAATAATATCCAATTGTGTAAACTACTCTAAATCTAGTTCAAGTTGATAGAGTGGTCCTTGAGTTGATGGCAAAGTTATATGTACCAATATCTCAAAATGTGTCTTGCATGAGTGTTGTAAAAACATGCCCCATGGTGGGCACCATAAACTATTGGTGCGAAAATTTTTCAAAAGGAGAAATGAATGTTTCTTGTTAATACTCATGAGACAAAGTCCCTCTCTTATCACCGAGTGGAACTACCTTTATTTAAAACCAAAAAGGATGCAATAAAAGAAAATATTCACAACAAAAATGGGTTTCAATGGGGTAATAATTTAACCAAAAATTACAAAAAGGAAACAAAAAAGAGAATATGAAAGAGAGTGATAGGGGAAAAATTATATTTAGAAAATAAGAAAAGTAACAAGTCCAGTGAGCCAAACTTAGAGACTAACCAAAAATGTTAATAAGGTGGAATGTTTGTTCAAAAGGAAACGTCTCTCATTCAATGGAATGCAAAGACATATCTATATCCATTGAAACACATAACATACACCAAAATAATTGCTTATAACTGATAACATAATATGAAAATCACCTTGTATTTCCTTGAAAAAAAGAAAAAAAGTATTATTTTTACTCCACCGAGATTTCACCAATATAGAAATAATAAATGTAGGTTCAGAAGAAAAAACCTACAATGAAATTCCTTTGGCTTAACTAATTAATTTCAATTACAATGATATTTGAAATCAAATATTCAAATACATATAGATTATACATACATATATTATCTAGTCAAAGAAACTAAACATAAAGTTTGTAAATTGCCTACTTATATTTATCTTTGTTTAGCTGAAAATATAATCTCCTCTTTGAATAGTCTCTAGAAAAGTTCAACTATCAAAAATCCCTTTGAATGAGATCAAAATTATTATTTTTAAGTTGAAGTGGGTGGTTACAGTGTTTAACCACCTTTTTTTACATTTTCAAGGGCTTATAAAATCACATTAGCTAATTTTCACAACTTAAAACTTTCAAAAAGAACTTAGTATAATTACACAACATATAATGTGTGAATTAGCTATTTACCAAAGTATGTAATGAAAATTGAAAAAAATGATTCAAGAGATACAAACTTATGAAAAAATACCAAATCTAATGTGGAAAATGTAGACACCCCATTTTGGTCACAACCAGCTTCGAACCGAACTTTAGATTGATTTCTACCAAATAATGTAAATTAAGCTTAAGAATCACTGAATGTCCTAATTTCATTTATACATTCGACATTAGTGCTCATAATCATGTTGAGGAATCCATATTTGGGTTAGTATATTTTACGTAATAGTAGCCTCTCATGGATTCATCTCTAGTCAATTTCTAACCTATAAATATGATAGTTTGGCCTTTGGACCCATTAAGCAGGGCACTTGAACTACTCCTAAATGCAAAATTGCTAAGCAGAATGAATTAAATAATCAAAGTAAAGTAAATGATTGATTGAAATTTACATGTGTAATTAGTATAAAAGAATTTTTCAAAAAATAAATTTCAATAAAAATGAGGTCATGATGACATAATACTCCTTAAAGTCAAGGAATTGAAAATATCTCTCTAAATGTCATAAATTCAGAAAAAAAGAGACATGCTTAATAAATGGGATCACTATCCTAAATATTAATTACATGTCCCCTCATTAACTCAACTAAGGCTAGTTATAACTTAATTGTGGTTAAATATAACCTAACTACACTTGGGTTAGAGTTAGTTTGGAAGGCTATAAATACAAGGCCTCACCCATTGATCAAATAGGGTCTCTTTGTGTAAAGTTATCATGAAAAAATACATGAAAAGCTTTCATCATTATAGTGTTATCATGACCATTTTCTAAGTCAAGCCAAGCAAAAGCCAAAGCCAAAATCAACATTACTAAGGTGACAATGAGAGCTAGTGCAAGGAGCTCCATTACCAAAGAATTCTTAATCATATAATTGATCACATCAATTCATTATCAACATACTACACTTGCTCTCATAAAAGGTAAAGTTATTTGTTTTGATTTCATTTGTTATCTACTTGTATTGTTCACTAGCTATCTGAGTATCTAGGCTAGAGGTGTAAGTCTTTATTAGTGTGTTTTATTTTATTTTATTCATACTAGCACTATACTAATATCCCCTCTTGGATTCCTATTGATCACATAATGGTACACCTGGTGGGACTCACACCCCATAAAACTCTTCATATGACCTTTTAGAAAAAAAAATTCTAACATTTTTCATGATAAATTTTTGGTTTCATGACCAAAAAAGTGAAAAAATGAAGCTCTCAATTGAGACACAGAGATATGTGGTTTTGCACCTATGAGATACTCATCTAAAAATTGGCACTTATTTCTATGCAAATTTTTTTTACAATAGATATTAATTTCTTATTAAATTTACTTATGCATTAAATAATGATCAATCAAAAAAATTAATCAAAATGGGAAAAATAATGCACAAACAAAAATCAACTCATGACAAGCACATCTCCACACTGCACAAGAGTTGATTATGAAGTTTGGCAAATGCCTACATTTTGGGCTCACTTATAATACAAACCGATCCATTTTATTGAAAAGTGAGTACATGGATTGACCTCAAAATTTTTAAATGGATATTATGAGACTGCTTATAGTTTTTTTCAACATATCTAAAATCTTGAAAGCTTCAGACAATGAACATATCTTCCAATCCTTTGCTGACAATACAATTTCACAGTCTTGTGGATTTTCTGCCAAAAATTATCGAATACAAAATTATAAAATGGTATTAAAAAAATTATCATAGTTATTTAAAAATATTTTTTAAGTTTTATCAGAGTCTATGACAAATTCCTAGTTTACATCAAGAAGTGAAAATCTCTCCAAGTGCTTCAAAACATGGAATATATGCAGACTGGTCTCTATATTGGACTTTACACAATCTACAATGCTTGAATTTGAGGCATTAAAAAGTGCATCAAATGGAATAAAATAGCAACACTCCACATATTTTTGGAACCATCTTGGAGTCTATAACAAATATCTAGTTTAATCTAAATTTTGAAAATGCCTTCTAATACCTCAAAACTAAGGATGAGTGAAGACTAGTCCTTAAGCTTGCCTTGTCTTCATGGAAAAATACATTGCTTCCAATACAATTTTATACACTTTATATAGTGTTTGAGACCCACAGGTTCAATGGTGGGGCATTTATATTTTTCCCAAATTTGGTAGGGTTTGAATCCCATAGGGAACATTCTAGTGCTTTATCCATATCCCACATAAAAGGAGATGATAAACTTATCTTTATCCGTGCATGTGGAAATATTTCCACATTTTAATATTTAAAGATTTTAAATGACTCCACATATATACCACATGCCACTTTAAAATTTTACCATATGTCCCATGCTGATTTATCCATGTGCCAACATTTAATTGGTCCACATTTCTGCCACATCATCATGTTGACCAAGTTTGATCGTAACTTTGACTGGACATAACTTGCACATACAGACTCCATTTTTTGAACCATAAAATGTGCCAAAAATATTGAAATGAGCTCTATGCCATGGAACTAATTTTAAATTATTCCATAATGATCATTTTATATAGTTTGACCATATTTGACCAATGTTGACTAGCTTGACTGAAACTTTGACTAGCTGCATAAGGAGCATATGAGCTCCATTTTTTGCATTCCATATACCATTGGAAAGATATCAATAGAGCCTTTATGATGGTGTAGGTTTTGGTCTAATCTAGGACCTATTCTGAATTGACCTCTAGATCAAATATGGTATTATATTATGGAGATGTGGTATTGTAAGTACTGTATTGCATGAGAAATGTGGTTTTGAGCTATTAAATATGGTTTTGTGAGGTTAGATTTTGTTTTTCTTTCAATATTTGTTATTGCAACTGGTAAGTGCAATTTTTCACTAAGAAGTGTAGTATTGCACCTATTCACAAAAGTTAATTTTATATGTAATAGTAAGTATTACATATGGTCAATGTGTTTTTACATTAATAGGGGTAGTTTTGCAGGGTAAATGTAATTTTACACTTGAAAAAGGTGGTATTGCATTGGCAAAGTGTGATTTTGCATTAAAATTTAATTTTCCTGCTACAGTGTGGTTTTACACTAAGACATGCAATTTTACAAATAGGTGGTATTGTACTATAATTGGCAATATTGTACTATGTAGAAAAGAAAAAAAAACTAGATCTCAAAAACAAAATGCAAGTTTACTTGATGATTAGTTCTTTTTCTAAGAAATAAGAAAACCCCCTAACGATTTTTATAAGACCTAAGGCCAAGAAAAGAAGTTTTTTTCACTTCAAATTTTTAATTCACACTTACATTTGGTGCTTAAAAATCATCTAATAACTTTGCTTTTATTTTTCAAGGTTTTCAAATATCAACAACAAAGCCAAGGGGATAAATTTCATTTCACACTTCACTTAGTGCTTTAAAATGAATTCAAATCCTAGACTAAGTGCTCTTAATAGGTTTTTTTTTTTTTTTTTTGCAAATCAGACTTTACGTGTATGATCCCCCATCCCCTTTATGGACCTTGGGTGACTAAAAAAACTTCATTCATTGCCCTATCACTTAGTCCAAAACTTATAAGGAATGTCGTCTATACTCTCCCAAAGTTTGAATAACTTGGGTGATCCAAAAAATGACCTTTAAAGTCCTAGTTTTATTTATTTCTTTTAGGCACTTGGATTATGGGTGGGATTTCATCACCTCCCCATAATTTATATAGGGAAGTGTTGACCTAGAATTTCATCTCCCAGCATCACTTCAACCCCACTCCATAGTGAGGTATATAAATTGAGGGTGACTTGATGGAACATTAGTTTAATAAGTTAAACTAACCCCGTTAGTGATATCTACCTCAAAACAATGGTCTAATATAAACATCATACTACACTGAGCAATCTGATGGATATAGTGGTTATAAAAAGGATAAGACCTTTTTACAACGAGGTGATTATCTTGGATCCAAATGATGTGTTGTGCCCTAGTTTTAATCATACATATGAGACATCTAGATTGCACTAAACTTATATTTTTTAGATAAACCTCACTCACCACAGAAATATTTTCAATATAGGGTGAGTAGACCAAAGTCCCATGTCACCATATGAGTTATTGAGAGAAGAGGGGGCCAAAGAAACCCTACTTTTCATGTGCATTTAAATTTATTGGATTAATAAATTATTTTCTCTCAATAAGGAGTATATTGATGGAATTTGATAATGTGAAGTAACCTTGTCAGTTTTTTTGGGATAGGATGATACACTTAGGTTTTTTTGTGTCTATTTATTTTACTTGCATTTTTTTGAGTCTAAAACTATTTTATTTTTCAAAAACATGTCAAAACAAGCCATGAGTCAATCACATATTTGGACACCCCTTTTAGCCTAAAGAAATGTTATTATGCTCGTTTGATACCACACTTTGCCTTAGGAAATTTTCAAAACTTTTCTGTATGTGTGTTACTTATTTGAAAGGGGTGTTGTTACACTATCCATTTCATCCCAAGATTTTGCCTTGGAGTTTTGAAACAAAAACCATTATCATATCTTTTCAGTGAGATATCATTGTTACACTACCCATATTCTTTCAAAACCTTTGCTTTGTGTCAAATCGAGTTTGAATCCATGTATGCCTTTAGTATACAATTGGTTCTTTATACCATTCATTTGGGTTTACAATGTTGTCTATTTGAGAACACAAGTATTCTAAACCAAGTTTGAAATTTGTCTTGCAAAGTTTAGATTTAAACATTGAGTGGTTTATAACTATGTATTTCTTAATTTTGGCTTAGATGTTTACCTATTACTTTTGAATTGTGTAACTTGGACTAATTCTATCTTTCTCTAAAGACTTATTTGGCTAGATGTTAGGAAGTGGTCTATTTTTCGTGTTCCTTGAGTCTATTTTTTTGCTTAGAACTATGGTTGAAACTCTCTTTTTAGGTACAAATTTAATCATGGTTAATTTACATTTGATTCTTGCTTATCACTTAGGCTTGAATTCTTTATTCATATTGCTTATTTTTGCTTACTTAAAATTGAATGTCTCAATTAGTTAAGGCATGTACCTAGGATGAGTGTCTTATGCCAAGCTTAAGTTTGTGTTTGAATCCATGTGCCTACTTTGAGTCTAAGCATTTAAAATTATTTTAGAGTTAGATTAATTGCATTTCCATTTTTACCTCAACCTAGTTGTTTTTAATCCTAACTTTATGCCTTGTTCCCAAATACATAGCATTTTGTATTTTGTTTTAGACATAGTTGATTTCAAGTCTAGTTTTGTGCCTTGTTTCCAAAGACCTAAAAACAATTTTTTAGACCTAGATTAGAGTTATTTAAAGCAATTTGGCAAGAGCCAAGATTCATAATTTACCATTTACTTGACCATTTGTGTGTGAGACATTATACATTTTACCTTGAGGAATTTTTTTTGACCAAGTTTATCATTTAACAATTTTGGAAAACAACTCCATTCCTAGGTCAAGTTCCTAAACATACCAAGTTTGGACCATTTTCCATTTAGATCACATTTTAAGAGATTTGAAAACTCTATACCTTTTTTTCATGAGATGTTAGTTGTCAATTTGGATACGCCTCACTACACACATAGTAGAACCATGTATAATTCAGATTTCAATAATGTGTTCACAAGTGATACCTTTGTTCAAGATCCATATGGTGATGATGTAGTTTGTGACATGGATCCCTATCCTCCTTAAACTACTTAATACATGGAGCAAATCCATGATCTATTAGCACATTACTTGGTTAATACACCTCCATATCTAAGCTAAGAGAAAGAACAAATAACCCAATACCTTGCTAATGTGCCATTAGTTTTGGAACAAGTTCAATAATAACCATACTATGTTACCATGTCATCAACATATGACCCATAATTGTTTGATCATCACTTGATTTAAAACAAGGATGAGGTTTTAGTCAAATCCCTGGAGGTAGGGGCCAAGTTTCTAGAAGACTTCCCCCATAAAAATCTACCTAGTCTAATTAGAATGTCGATAAACATACCTTATGCCCAAACTATTGAATATGCCTCTACTATTTACCCTCAAAAGATCATTCTAATTTCATATCAAGATCCAAATATTCTTGTAAAAGGAAAGGGTCCCATGGAATACTAATTCATGTAAATGTAACAAGCATATTGAACCTAGCTAAACCTAACATTAAATTTTAATGCCACGGCTATATTGAATGTTCCAATCATAGAGATAACTACTTTAACAGGAGTGCCAGTTGATTCAATAGGTCAAGCTAATATGGGTGTAAACCCATTTTACCAAAGTAATTTTATAGGTGACATGTTCACTGTTCCATTCATTTAGGAAGTGACCATGGCCTTTGTTTAAGACAATGTTTCAAATATAGTAGATAACACACAAGTGACTTCCAATCAGGGACAAAATGGGTTAAATACATCACCCAATAACCTTCAAAAAAAGGTGCCTCTAGTAAATACCATGAGTGGTTCAAAAAATCTAGGGGAAATAATGCTACTTCTAAACCACAATAAGTTACTCTTAATCCTTAACCAGCCACTTTTTCAATCACGTAATAATAGGGGATAAATAATCAAGTGCTGACAAATGTTTTGTCTCAACAAATGATGAATGTTATCCCACCTCAATAGATGATAAATAATATTCTAAAGCAATAGGCACAAACCAATTTACCAATACAATAAAAGCTAAAAACTATGCCACCTCAACTAGGGGTAATAAATGTTCCATCTCAACAAGTAGTGATAAATGTACCTCAATATTCATAGACCAACATAATTTAATAATTACACATGTTATCTAATTAACAACATATTTTTATTCGTGAACGACAAATTCGAAACACCCAACAAGCATATATTTCACAATAGTTGTTTGTGAAACAAAGAGGTACCAATGTCTAATAAGTACCTATAAGGAAACCATTTCCTTTTATTTAGTAAGTGTGATAGATCCAAAGATAGGGACTTGGTCAACAAAAAAATCCCTTTATTCATCTAGGTTCAGCTAGTCAACAACAAGTCCTTACTCAACCTCAGTAGGAATAGAATATTCCATAAATTCATATCCTTCCATCACAAACCCAATTCCCTCAGACCCAAGGCCATACACCAAATCTAAACCATAATATTTATCAAAGACATACATAATATCAATAACTACATCCCAATTTGTAGATGCATATTCCTGGTCAATTCACCCATCAAACCAACATTTCATAATAATCCATACATCTATTGTACCCCAATCAAGGTAATCCACCTTTGACCAACCAACCACAACCATAACCAAATGTGCCATCAAGTTTCTTGGCCCAAGAACTGAAATAAATGAAAGATGCAATTGTTGTCATTTAAATAGGAAAGTAGATGAAGAAATTCAAATTGGATGACATGTGTTCATACCCATTTAACATGGATTATCTTCAAATACCATTTCCTTTGGGTTATGAGCCACCAAAATTTGACAAGTATAAAGGTAAATGAGATCGTAAGGTGTATCTAATAGATTTATTTGTTGCTTTCCAACCAGTGGCATATAATGACATCTACTTACTCATTTTATTTCCTTGAAATCTAGATGGACAAGATTTGGAATGGTTTCTAAATTTGTCAAAAAAATTAATATCTAATATTAATGATCTCTCAGATAATTTTGTGCAACATTTCTCCTACAATCTAGAACATAATATTTCAATAGTGGATTTGAGTCAAGACAATAAAAAAGTTGGTGAGAGCTTTGTGAGATACTTATAGAGATGGGGAGTACTTTCTAGTCACTTCACCCACAACTTACTAGATAAAAAATTGGCTGCTTATTGACAAAAAATCTACACAATGAAATATCTTATCACTTGGAGCTTCAGTGTGCACACACATTTAAGGTGATTATTGATAAAGGTTTACAAATTGAAAAGGCCCTTATCAACAAAGGGATTATCAAGTTAACCTCCTCAAACCATAATTATAGCCAAAACCAAAATGCAAGCCCAAGTCAGATTCCTAGCCCAGTCTAAGCATAAGTGTCTACACCAAATAAAGCTAATAAATATGAAAAATACAAACCATACAACATCAACAAGATTGTTTTTGGTAAAGGAGTAATTGAATCATGTCATTTCCAAATAGTGTAAACACCATTTGCTTAGTCTATGCCATAAATACAACTTATTCCACATCAACAACCTATTTAGTAAGCACAACCTATGTTGCAACCTAGACCAACTCCTCAAATTCCGTAACCATCACCCTTACAAACCCATCCTCCAAGAATAAGGCCCAATCCTCAATTCTTCAACAACCTTGGTGAGCCCATTGAATAGTGTTTCACAAATTAGACATGACCAATATGATTAGTTATCTATTTCCAACACATTATCCTGAGCATATACCATATCAAGACTATTACAAAGAGCATGATTTCTATGAGTACCATTGTGTTCATGGACATTCTATATGTCATTGTGTGCAGTTGAAGCACCTTATTAAAAATTATGTTGGAAAATAGGGAAATTTAGTTGGATAATAGAGCATCTACTTCTAATTCAAACCTGGGTATCTACCAAAATCCTTTTCCATAGCATAATAATACCAATCAATAACATCAATAATGAAGGCCACATCAATAATTAAAAAAAAAAGTTGTACTAACAACAATAATAATAACGTCAACCAAATGGAAAGAACTAAGGCTAAAATGACCCTAACAACCAATAGACTTACCATGTAGTTACACATGATTAAAGTTATAATCCATATTACGTGTCGGAATGTTTCTACCATTACCATCAATATTAGACCATGACTATTGCCTAACATTCCCAATCAACCTACCTATGCCAATAATCTTTCCTTGACTTGTGACCATAGTCAAGTGTAATGATAACCAAGGATTACCATTTTAGGACCTTATGCTAATAAATTTTCTTTGCCCCATGACCATAACCAAGTGCACAAATAATCGATAATTATCATCTCTGGCCCATTTCCATTTTTTTCTAGTTACAATGGTCATGTATCTAGTCCATATTGTGCAATCGAAACTCAGAGGTCTATGATTACCATCCTAGGCACCATAACTTCATACCAATGAACCAATCCAACCCACTATGTTAGCTATGAACAAACCACTTACCACTATTAGGGAAAAGATGTGTGACATTGTGGAACAACTCCAAAAGAGACCCACCCAAATATCCATTTTGGATTTGTTGTATATGTCTACCATACACAAGACTATCCTTATCAATCTCCTTGGCCAATCCCAAGTTTAAAACAAAATAAACCTAGACAAATTTCAAGCCTTGGTTGGACACCTAGCCCTAGGCCAATAGTTGACCTTTGACCAAAGTGATATGTCATCCCTTGGCCCTCTCCATAACAACCCGTTATACATTTAAGTTATCATCACGTGGCATGAAGTCAAATGTGTCCTCATAGACAATGGATCGAGCCTGAATATTGTGTCTTTAAAGCTCATCAAGCATTTAGGATATACAACAACTGACCTTAAACCATAAACTATCACTATCAAGGCCTATAATAATGAAGACATGGAATCACAAGGAACTATAAGTTTGCCAATGATTACTTCACCTTTTACCCACAATACACTTTGTCATGTATTAGACCTAGACCTATCATATAATTTAATTTTGGCTAGACCATAGATACATGAAATTCATGCAATCTCTTAAACATTTCACCAATGTATCAGGTTTTGTCATTCAAGGGTATAGGTAACTATCCATGGATATTTATAGCCATATAAACACTGCAAGCATTTGGAGGCTAAATATGAAAGTTAAAACCACTGATTTGGCCTAGACCTAATACCCAAGGAGGATAAAGATAAAGAGATACTTGTTACATTACTAGAGGCCAATTGTATAGACTCTAATATCCTTACCTCATATTCACATACACCTCTTAGTGAAATGTGTAATCATTTTACCATTTTGGACAATGGTTTAGGATAATATTTTACCCATGACACATTCCATATTTCCAATCTTCCATAGAACCCCAAGTCCTATGGAAGACCTCAAGCTAAGCCATCTTGCATGAAAATGGAAATGAAAGGGAAAATGCAATATTCATATCCCAACACCTATTATCTTCACACCTACCACTAGCCAAGAAGAGGATCCACTTGCCAATGATGATTCCTAGTTATACAATGACAAATTATCTGATTGCTACCATAGTGAAAAATATCCCATCCCTAACAGGATCATGGATTACAAAGCCTATGAAGGAGGAGGCCTAGGATCAAATTAGCAAGGTAATCTTGAGCTCATTTCTATGACCAAATTCAAAGGAACCTATGGTCTCAGATTTAAACTGCCTGGGGGTGACCTTATGAGGAACCTTCTATATAGACTTACAAACTATAGAAATAATTGAATTATAAAATAAATTTAATAAAATAACTCAAAATAATTTAAATATTTTATATTAATCATAGACCAATTAAAGGGGGAAACCTCCTTTTATCAAGATAAATACAATAATATTCGTGGATGCATTCATTGGGCCTCAACACTTACTTAAAATGCTAAATCTATTCTAACAACTAATACTTCCCATGCATGTGGGATAATTCAAATGTGAAAAAGGGATGAATTATAGAGAATATTATTTCATAGTGACTAATACACTAATAATATAAAGAGAAGGGTAGGAAACAAGTTCCTAACATCCCCTCCCCCTTAAAAAAAGCTTTGTCCTCAAAGCTTTAGATGTGGGAATTGGTATTGAATTTGGAATAATGGTTCTTATGTGGCATCTTATAGTTGCATGCCATGCCACTGGATTAAGACTTCCATGATGGAGTGGGAGTGAAGTTGGTGGGTGCACCTATCTAGGACAACTTCCAGTTTGAGAAGGATGAATCTTTAATTATCAAGTTTAGGTAAAATTATCTACACTCTGATGGTAGTTCCAAGAATTTTATTCAAATAGGAGACATGAAAGAATGGGTGAATTTAGGAGGGAGTTGGAAGCTCTAACTTGTAAACAATAGACCCAATCTACTAGAGAACCTTATATGGCCCATAAAAATTTGAGGCAAGTTTATGATGGCCTTTTGATTTCAAGGATGATTATTTGTATGGTTATAGATGAAGAAAAACCATATCACTAGGTTGAAAGGTGCACTTTGAGTGGTGTTGATCTACCTATTGATTCATTTAGTTATTTACCAGATGGAGCTTGTCTTATAAGGTGTTGAGAATCTAATCTTGATGGTAGAGAGTAGTGTCAACTACATAAACTAAGGAACTACTAGGTGTATGTAGGAGAATTATTGGGGGAGCTTGACCATAAATTACTTATATGGAGTCATTTTAGTAGAAGTGTGGTATGAGGTATTGTACCACCATTCTATGAGGGAAATCTACTTTTCCCTCTAGTGTTGTTATTTTGATGTAAAGCAATGAAGGAATGTTTCCAAGCATTTGTTGACAATTTTTGTCTAGCCATCTATTTAGGGATGATACTCAGAGCTCATCTTTAGTTGTGTGCTTGTGCATTGGAATAACTCTATCCAAAAATGTCTAGTGAAAGTTGCATCACAAACATATACAATTAAAGAAAGGGATGCCATGAAGATAGAAGATATAATCCAAGAAAATTTGTGTGACCATGGAAGCTATATAAGGGTGGATAAGGGCACAAAATTGACTATATTTAGAGGTAGTCTACCATGATTAGGATCACTATTTACTACTAGATTTAGGGAGTCCCCTAATGAAATCCATAAAAATATCAATCTAGATCCTAGTAGGAATTGGTAAAGGCTTGAAGAAACCAAGAATCATTATGGTTTCACCTTTGTTACATTTGAAGGTATCATATTTAGCCACCATTTATTTAATTTCCCCTTTCATCCCCTTCTAAAAAAATTCAACATGCCTACTCATATGTTTTGAGAAACCCTGAGTACGATGTTGATAGAGAAGCATGGATTTCATAAAATATGCCCTAATGAAGGTCTGTGCTATTGGGAATCACCAAATGACCCTTATAATGTAAAGAAGCACCATCCCATGAATAATGTGGTACTGTATATGGGTTAGTGGTCAATTATTGAATGAGGTAGTGTAAAGAGGGATCATGTGCATAACCTTGTTGTATAGATTGAACCATTTTAGAATGGGTATGGAGATGGCATAAAGAGAAGTATGGTTCTCAAACATGTGTAAGAGAGCATCTACCATGACATTATCTTTCCCCTTCTTATAATTGATCTCATAATCATAGAATATGAGTTTGATGACCCATTTATATTGTGTTGGGGATGAAACCCATTATTCCAGGAAGTATTTCAAACTTTGGTGATCATTTTTTATGCAAAAATATTTCTAAGTATGGCTACCATTTTTTTACTACATGCATAATTTCCATCAACAAAGATAAATTTCATCTAGAAATGGATTTACTTGTGAAAATAATGGGATGACCTTCTTGGAGAAGAAAAACACCTAAATCATTGCCACATGCATCAATCTTTATGGTGAAATTTTTGAGGAAGTTCAACATGGCCAAAACTGGTGTGCTACACATAACTTGTTTGAATACCATGAATGCTTGGTTAGCTATGCATCCCATGTGAATGTTTCATTCTTTAATAAGGAATTCAAGGAAGCCATGATCTTTCCATAATCCTTGACTAACTTTCATTAGTATACTAAAAGGTCAAGGAAGACATGAAGGCTCTTGAGAGTTGTTGTTTAAGGCCAACATTACATGGAATGGATTTTTTTGGATCCATACAGACCCCATTAGATGAAACAATGTGCCCTAGATATTCAACTTCATCTTGACCAAAGGAACACTTGGATTTCTTGGCACATAATTGATTGTATGCTAAAATTTGTAATTAACTATCAAGATGCTAGAGAATCCTAGCCTATGTGTGGCTATAGATCAAAATTTCATTAAAGAAAACCAAAGCAAATCGATGGAGGAAAGACCAAAAAAATTTATTCATTAGGGCCTAAAATGTTGAAGGGTAATTTTAAAGTCTAAATGGAATGACCAAGACTTTATAGTGATCCTCATGAGTTTGTAAAGTTGTCTTTGGAATGTATTTAGCATGCAAATGGATCTAATTATAGCCATAACAAATATTCAATTTGGATAATTTTTTTGCCCCATGGAACTCATCAAGAAGCTCATTGATGACCAAAATTAGAAATTTGTCTTTGATAGTGAGGTGGTCAAGGGCATATAAGTCAATGTAGAGGTGCCATGACCCATCCTTTTTTGGAAAAGAAGCATTGAGGAGGAATATGGGATGATGCTAGGGTGAATAACTTTGAACTTGAGGAGTTCCTATACTAGCTATTCAATCTCAATCTTTTGTAGATGGGGATAATAGTATGGCCAAATGTTGGGTGGGATGTTTCATGGAAGGAACAAGATGAAATTATCTTAAGGATTTGAAGGGGTTAAACCCATTGGATCTATAAAAATGGTTGAATTTTTGTTGAGGAGGACTTGTAAATCATCAGGATAGTTAACATCAATGGGGACTTGGAGTTGGGTGGAGTGCAGTTGGGTAATGACCCTATGTGAGACTTTATTCAAAAAAAATTCCATGTGATGGGAGATGATGATGTTATAAGATCCAATAAATAACCCTTTTAAGGTGTGATTCTATCCACTATCTATGAATTACATCCAAATCTTAGAGAAGTCTAATAGAATAGGTCCCAATGTGCATAGCCACTATGCCCCTAAGACCACATCACATCCCACTAAAGGTAGGGAAAATATATCTAAGTGAAGAGTCTAATTTCCTATCATGATACACATTTTTAAATTACATTTACATGACAATGTTCCCCATTATAAATCATGACTTTGAATCTATAATAATGGTGAACAAAGTAGTCTACATGCTTAGCAATGCAAGGATCGATGAAATTGTGCATGATGATAGAGTCAATGAGGATTGTGAGAGGGATATTTTTAAAGAAACCCTTTAACTTCATGGTTTAAGGGGTGGTAATGAATTTATATAGATATTATGTTGGATATACATATCCATTGATTCATCAGAGGGGCTTTTTTTTTATTGAACATCATAGAATTTTTGGATATCAAGCTTGTTGTCTTATCTTGGTGGTGATTCCACATCTATCAAGTAAATATTTTATGTGATGCAATAATGACCCTTAACCCATTTTTCATCACAACTATAACATTATCCTTTCTCATTATGATCCCACATCTCTACCTCAGTAAGGCTCTTGATCAGTGTGGTTGTGGTTGGCCACTAGTTTGTTGTGTTCTTTATGGGTGGAAGTGGAAGTCAAC
Organism: Torreya grandis; assembly: GCA_037957365.1. Lineage (NCBI taxonomy): Eukaryota > Viridiplantae > Streptophyta > Pinopsida > Cupressales > Taxaceae > Torreya > Torreya grandis. The sequence goes on from JARHVA010001646.1 coordinate 1,861,750, forward strand.
ATTGCACTAAGAGTATATATTCTGCTAACTTAGCTAGACCCAAGGTGTCCATCATGTTATTGGGATGAAAAATTTTCACCTCTAAATGGATTGGCTCTTTGAAGCCACTAATAAAATTAATCTATAAGAAGTCAATTGATAACCCTTTAGTGTGATTAGACAATTTCTCAAATTCAATCTGATAATCATGAATGGTACTTGTATGGAGGAGTTTAGTGAGAGAACTTGTAAATTCCTTGAATGCCAAAGGACTAAACCTATGCAAAAGTAAGGATGAATTTTTTTTCTAATTAGGTTCATCATTTGACTTGAGATACCAACGGTACCATTGAAATGCTTTTTGTTCCAAGTGAAAAGAAGCAATTGGTATTTTATTGACAGAATAAATATTGTGAAGGTTGAAGAATTGCTCAAATCAATATATTGGGATCACATGATGTGTGCTGAGAAGAGAAACTATTCTCTAAAGAAGACTCTTGTAACTTGTTGAGTAAAAGGTTATGTTGTTGATTCAGTCCATGCATCTTGTTTGTTAAATTAGAGACCTAGGCTTTCAAAATTTCTTCCTTCATGATTTTTGTGCATGCATGGGTGACTACCATAACCAACATTTTTTTCCAATGGATAAACAAACAAGTTTTTAAACATGGTCAGTAAGGAAGTTTTTCTATTTGGACTCAATTGGAAGGGGTAAATGTACTTTTAATAGTTTTGTGGCAACTCCTATGTAGGATTAACAAACGAAAAGGGCAATTTTGGAACCATAATGGAAAATATGGAAAAATTGTCCAAGAGGGACAAAGAAGAATAAAAGGGAAAGGAACACTATGGAAAAGTTTTGAATCAAAAGGACAAAAAACTAAAGAAGTTATAGCAAAACCCCAAAAATTTGAAAAAAAAGATTTTTGGCTAATAGAAGTGAAATTTGGATATGAGCCCTAAAGAAAGAAAATGTGTAGAATGGGATTTTAGATATTTCAAGAATTTTGAGAATAAATGAAACTATAGAGGGAGAGATATGGTGAAAAAATATTTTTTTCTATTTTTTATTTCTTTTTTTTTTAAAAATTTTAGAAACTAATTTCTACTTGGTTACTTCAGCCAAATGTCTATCAACAAGTGTACATTTATCAATTGTTCTCAATTATAATGACTCTATTAATGTTTTCTAAAACTATAATGTTAGATATGGGCCCCAAGTCTATTTGGGTTTCTAAAGGTTTTAAGGAGTCTCTCTATACACCAATTCTCTCTAAACAAGTACTGCTCTCCATAAAAATTTTGGCCATGGATTTACCCTTAAATGATAGCTCTTGGTTTACCTCATAGGTGGAAACTAGTCAATTGAGATGGGGTTGCTTCCCTTTTTGCTGTCAAGTCCTCACAATGGATCAGCTACTTCGAGGTTCATGTAGTACTCTACACAATAAGTTTTATAGATAAATGCCCAAGTACTTCCCATAGTTATGAGAGGGGTATTTACCCTTATCCAAACCTACAATGAAGATGTAAAAAATAGAGGCAATGAAAAATAGTTTATTAAATGGTACAACTCTTGGAAAGCCACTATTGAAAAATAATATTTAAAATCTACCCGCAGGCTGAGAAAAGCACTCTGATACCAGATGTGAGGAACCTTATGCACAGACTTATGAATTGCATAAAATAATTGAATAATATAATAAACTTTAGAAAATAACTCAAAATAATTCAAATATTTTATATTGATCACATGCCACTTCAAGGGGGCATCTTCCTTTGAGCAAGCTCAATGCAATAATATTTATGGATGCCTTAATTGGGATTCAACACTTAAATATTAAATATATTCTAATAACTAATATTTGTCATGAATGTGGGATAATTCAAATATACTAAAGGGATGACTTACAAAGCATATGCTTCCATAGTGAATAATATACTAATAATGCAAAGAGAAGGGTAGGACATGGGTTCCTAATAGATCCCATGTATCTTATTCATGTTCCAACACCAATGACTAGTGATGATGATGTGATAGTGAAGCAAAGTCTGATCATAGCATATATGAATACATTTCTAGTATCAACTTGTTTGACCCATATACCATTTGTACCATTATGCTAGTACCCTAACATTCCATGCTTCCCCTTTATCATCCTCAAATTATAGAGTAAGGCTAACAAGAATCCATAGTATCATTAGATGAGTTTGATAATGGTGAGGAATTTTGTGATTTTCTAAGCCTAAGAGACAATGTTCTATTAGGAGACCACAAACAAGGGTTCTTTATCAAACTAGATCCTACAGCCTATTTTGGAGAGCAAGTGAACACCCTTAACCAAAAATAAAAGAATAAAACATTGGGGTCTCAAAGTGAAAACCTCTTTGAGGTGATTTAGACTAGGGTAAAATTAAAGATAAAGGCCAGTCATTTGGTGAAAACCTATTTTAGGTGCCACTAGATGAGAGTGTTCACATTTCCGTGAATGAAGCTCTGGAGACCACCAATGGCAAACTTATTTTTGGATCTAAATTTAGATTAGAGGAATAACATGCCTTTGATCAAATTATCTAATAATTTACTATAACATTTATTACATGGCTATTATTACCATTAGGGGATTTAGATTCATCCTACTTGGGAGATCTTGAAGAACTAGTCTGACAAGAGGGCTTTGCAATTGCCAACCAATTCACATCCCTACCAACTATTCTAGAATATGGCTTAGCTCTCCTAGTAGAGGACACTACAGAAGTCAACATTAGGAATCTAGATGACCCAAATTGGATCAAATTAGGTGCATCCCTCACTAAGGAGGAATGTGAAGTTTTTATAACCTTTTTAAGGGAGTTTATTGACATTTTTGCATGGGCCTATTCAAACATTCCAGGTTTGGAACCCACCTTGGTTGTATACCACCTTGTTATACATCTTGATTCCAAGCCTATGAAATAAAAACTATGTTATATGCATCTTCATATTGTTTTTTAGTTAAGAAAGAGCTATAAAAATTCTTGGAATTCAGATGCATCAGATTGATTGACTATTTAGAGTGGATGTCAAACATTATACCTGTTATTAAAAATCTAGAAGGGATCAAAATTTGCACTAGTTTTAGAGACATCAACAAGGCTTTCCCAAAGCATGAATTTCTTCTGCCAAATATCAAAATAATAATTTACTCCATAATATGGTATGAAATAATTTACTTTATGGATGGATTTTTAGGATATAATCAAATCAGGATCACACTAGAATACCAACATAAATTAACTTTCACTACTCCTTGGGGAACATTTTGCAATCAAGTTATGTCGTTTAACCTATAAAATGTTAGGGCCACATAATAGAGAGATATTATTATTATATTTCATGAAATGATGCCTGATATTATCAAAGACTATGTCAATGACATATTGGGTAAATCTAAGACTCGTATAAATCATCTAGCCATGCTATGAAGGTTATTAAAAAGGCTTTAGAATACAAGGATCAACTTAATCCTAAGAAGTTCATATTTAGTATCACTTTAGGTAAATTATTGGGATTTATTATCTCTCTTCAAGGCATTGAAGTTGATCCTACCAAGGTATAAACCATTTCCAAGATGCCACTACCTTCCACTTTAAAGTAACTCTGTAGTTTATAGGATAAAATCCAATCTATTAGACACTTCATTTTATAGTTGGCATATAAATTCCATACTTTCAATCATTCAGTGAAGAAATGTGTTAGATTTCTTTGGGATTAATAATGTCATAAGGCCTTTGAGCATCTAAAGGAATATATTGCTAATCCACTAGTTCTGTTGCCACCAATGCTAAGTAGACCATTTCTATTGTGCCTATTTGCCATTGACAAATTCCTAGACACAATCTTATCTCATCATGATGAAAATGGGAAAGAGAATATTGTGTACTATCTAAGTCATACATTGGTCACATATGATCATAAATTTATGTTAATATAAAAATATTGTTTAGCTATGGTCTTTACACCACATAAGTTATGTCATTACATACTTAACAACAAGACCATAATCATTACCAAAGTATATCTTCTCAAATATCTATTATCAAATACAAATTTACATGGCTGCATGGATAAATGGATCATGTTTCTAAGTGAGTTTGGGATTGAGTATGTCAATCATATGTTCATAAAGGGATTGTTGTCACCAAATTTTACACCCTAGAAGAGGGTGTTCAAGCCTCTTCCAAATTTGGGAAACATGGGAACATTTATAGGTATGTGGGTGTACCTATTGTGGAAATGAGCCTCTATATTTAAAGGGATAGCTCCCTAAATATATTTTGCAACTCTTATCACCTAAACTAGTATTTACTTGTAGAGGAAAGAGTTAAAAACAACTTGAATTGAACCTAGTCTATAGAGGTGATGCACCAATATTATCTCCACATGACCATCATATTCCAATAAATATGGAACAAGGTATACAAACTAATCTCAAAGTCCTAAAAGGTTCTAACATGATTATTTCAATATAGAGGTGAGATATGTGAAACAACACAAGGAAAATGAACTAGAAGGCAGGTTGCACATTTCACATACAATTATACACTTGAAAGAGTTTGACACATTTGATTGCACTCTATATGCCCTATTAGAATAAGAAGTCTTGCTCATATATGAAAGTATAAAGGAAAGAAGGATATAAGATTATGACTTATTATCACTATAGATCACTTACACACTTAGAAAATTATTCGATAACTCAGAAACAAACTTGCATTAATATTTAAAGGAAAAATTATGACATCAGTCTAGTAGGGCTTTGTTGTACATGGATGTGATATATCTTACAAATCCAAAATAATAGCTACTTATAGAACTTCTGAGAGAGAAGAAAAGAAAGAAGTTCAAGGGTCACTAGAACACATATCCAGGCATGAGAACTAGTTATGTTACATGTGTAACTAAGTGTGAAATAGACAATGAATGCATTCCAAGCTAAATGTCCATGTAAACCATGAAAATTTCCTTCCAAAATGGTGCAATGAATCTTATACCAACCTTTATGAAACTATTTCTATCATGGACCATCCTTTGAGCATTTGAAACTAAACCAGGAGAGTCAACACATAAGCACTATTTGAGGGGGTTAAAACATGCTATGATAATTATAATATTCTCTTCTAATTACCAACTATATTTTAGATACCTGTGTTCACCATCTATAATCATTTGTTGATTTCTTGGACTTTTCTCTTTACATTTGGTAGTCATTGTTCATCTCAAACCTCAACTAGGCTTTCATGGTGGCATATGAGTTCAAAGATCTTACTTTATTATAGGATCCTTAGTCTTATATATTTACTCATGTGGCATTCCATTACCAAGCTACTCATTCCTTTCTAAACTATGTCTGTGATATTCACTTTCTCTGATAAAAAATGACTCTTTAGTTAAAAATTTATCCATCAAAGCTGACTCAAACCAATCACATTTGTTCTTATTATTTTTGTAGATCTTCATTATCATATCTTAACTTTTTGACCTCTTATACACAATAGGATCAAGATGTATGAAGGAACGTGAGTCATAGATCATGATTCAATTGCCTAACTATGATTCATCCCCATGATTCATTAACACATTGACTCTCGTTTGCTCCATCAAATCTTCTAGATCCTACCTCTTACATGTCATTAGATATTTTAATTTTCACAAACTTTACCTTGACTTGGTCATAAAACTTCGACACTTTAACTTCATCTCGCTTCTTCTTGTGTCTTTGGATCACTTTCGCTCGTTGATCTTTTCAAACTTTCTTGTTCTTTAACTCGTCACTGTACTAATAAACCTTGAGCACTTTATAAAATTTGAGTCCATTTTTTTCATTGGATCTCTAATGTTTGATTAATCATTAACCATTGATATTATAACTAGATTAAACATTAACTCTAACAAGCTTGCACTCATTGGGTCTATGTTTAACAAGCTCTATGAATGTGACACTTATCATTAATACATTGAATTGGATGAACCTTTGATAATTTGACTTTGCTTCACTTTGTTGGATCATCTGCATACGATGAAGCATGGGTCATTGATCAAACTAAGACATATATTAAGTCTTAGACTTAGGAAAATATAAAGTCCTTTGATCATTATTCAGAGTAGGTAATTTATAGGTTGAGGGGCTAGTTTCTTAATGATGATATGGACTTAAGTTACTAGTTCCCAAATATACCAAGTCAACATTAAAATAAAACTTTTTTTGTTGATGTCATGGCTAAACCCTCAGGATGCATAGATTAAGAAGCAAATTAGGTAGTCCAACTTCTTAGGAATGATTTATAAAGCAACAATCACCATTCCTCTATAACCAAACATCAAATGGAAGTTTAATGAGTTTAGAAGACACCCCAAGGGTAATTTTTCTAAAAATTCCCCTATTGACCATACCAAGTACAAACCTACAAACCATTTTTGCTTGCCAAGCCTAGTGAAAGAAGAAAGAAATGGTTTTATTCATTTCTTGGAACCTCTAATCAAAGTAATCACTGGAACAAGTGTGTGGAATACCAAGAAATACTACTGAAGTGTCCTCAATTGTAGGTGGTTGTAAAAGTCATTTAATGTTCTATTTTGACCTCCAAAATGACTCAAAAGGACATAAATATTTGAAATTACTAATACCAAGGCTAATGTGACATGAAAACACCTATAATACACCTTATGATATAATTATAGACCCCCTAAAACATCTAAGGTTCAATTTTTACCTATAGGGGTCCCAATTTGACCTGCAAGGTCAAATTTGGTCAACAAATTGGTGACTCATAGAGGCAGCATGCCTGTTATGTTAACTAGATGAGTATCCTAATCCTATCAATTAGAATATGAAGTCACATGTTTAATATATTGACACACGAATGCATTTGACAACACACAACAATAGAAAACAAGGATAAAACACCAAGTAGAAGCAAACATATGTTCAACTAGAACACTTAGGGAACACTACACACACAACTAAAATAAAACACACACCTAATCTACTATTTATAGGACAAAAATTTACCACTCAATAGAAAGGTTTAAAATTTATCCCATTCACAAGGATAGACAACTCTTTCCCATTCATCCTTCCTAATTGGAAAGAGTTGTTTTGCTTTCACTTGATGATGACATATCGTCCACTCCATAGGGTATCAAATTTTTTATGCCTTCCTGGTTTTGCTATATCTTCATCCCACTTCAACACTATGTCACCTTATTGAAATGATTTTAGAGTTTACCTCTTGTCAAAAGACTTCTTCATTAGTACTTGGTGATGCTTTAAATCTCGATGAGCCTTATCTCTGGTCTCTTATAACTCTATTAATTCTATCAATATCACTTCCATTGGAGTATTCTCAAGAAACTCTAGTTGGTGTCCTAACTCTAATATAGGTAGATCTTCAGAAATAGAAAACTTAGCTTCTCTCCCATAGACAAGCACACAATGATAATTCCCTATTGACATCTTGGGAGTTATCCTATCAACCATAAGGATGTCTTCAGTTTGATGTGCCAAACCCTTTGGTTATGCTCTAAGGTTATCTTGATGATTTTTATCAATTTATTTTTAGTATATTCAGCTAAACAATTCCTTGAGGGTAATAGTTGGATGAAGTGATCATAAATATTTCATTACTATTTGCCCAATCAACTATCTTAGCACCCATAATTATCTGAAATAATAAGAGTTTCAAACCTTGTTATGATGATCTCATGGAAATCCAAGATAGCATTCTCATTAGCTTCCTTCAATGCTACTACATCAACCCATCTTGTAAAATAATTATTTGCTATGTGCATCTATTTATGACCATCACTTGATGGGGGGGTTATCATACCACTGAAATCAAGACCCCATTACATGAAAGGTTGATCAACTTGGATAGGCTTCAAAGGGAGAGCTACAAGCTTCTACTTTCTTACAAATAAATCACATTGTACACACTTTATCACCCAAGAATATCAATCCTTGAAGAGGATAGGCCATTAATAGCCTAATTTCATGATCTTAGTAGTTTTAGTTCTTGGAAAGAAATGACCTCCTACTATCCCATCATGAAACTTCTCCAACAACACCCCAAATTGATCATTATCAATGCATCTCAATAACACACCATTAATGTCTCTTATAAAAAGGACACCATCAACAAGAAAAAGGGAATATATTGCAATATAAAATATCTCCTTTGTGATCTAATCATATTATTAGGATACTCACCATTGTGAAGAATTCCGATCGCATCTTGTGTCCAACTCTATATATGTAAGAAACTAGTTGGTTGGGGGAAATCATGATTGACTAGAACCTCTTATTTTGACTCATGAAAATATGAAACTAAGTGTTCACAAAGACCTTTCCCTCTTACCAAATTTTTTACTTTCATATCAACATCATATTCCATTACCTTAGTGATCCATCTTGCTCTCTTCTCACTAAGGTCTTTTCTCAAAAGGAACTCTTTGCTACTAAGATGAGAAGCCATAACATGAATTTTATTATTTGAAACTACATGCCTGAAATTATTTAGTCCTCTTATAATATCAAGGATGTGTTTCTCCACAAAGGTATACTTGACTTCATAATATTCTAAACCTTGACTAAAGAATACAATAGGTTGCTCCACACCCTCATCATTTTTTTCATTAAGATGGCTGAGATAGTGTCAAGGTTAGAAAATGAATATAACATGAAGTCTTTTGGCAAAGCCAAAATTTACAAGAGTATGAGCTTGTCCAATTTCCTTTTGTATGGCTTCAAAATTGTTTTTGCCCTCTTTATTCCAAGAAAAGACCTAGTTCTTTTTTATCATGGCTATGATGTGTTTCACCAAAGATGCAAACCCAAGTATGAATATCCTTAGAAAATTTATCTTGAATAAGAAAATTTGAAGACCTTTATTATGAAATGGAATGATATACCAAGAATAGCCTATATCCTTTCAATATCAATAGCCAAACCATCTTTGGAAATAATGTGTCCCAAGAGCTTACCTTCATGGACAACAAAGATGTATTTCTTTGGATTAAGAGATACTTCATATTGCCTACATCTTTAAAACACTTGTCTCAAGTGTTGCATATTTTCCTTAGAATCCTTGGAAAACATTGTTATATCATTTAGATAAACCAACAACATCTCATTAATCAAACCTTTGAAGGCCATGTCCATGGCTCTTTGAAAGGTAGCACCAACATTTGACAAATCAAATGGCATATTTCTAAAAATAAAAATTCCCCCATTTAGTGGTAAATGTTGTCTTATATTGATCATCATCATTCACAAGGATCTGATTATAACTTGAATATCCATCAAGAAGAGAGAAATTTTGAGAACTTGAAACTACTTACAAAATCTGTTCCATTGAGGGTAGGGGATAGTGGTATTTGAGTGACACTCTATTAAGATCTCTAAAGTCCACACAAAGTATCATCTCCCCAATCTTATTTATAATAGGTAAAAGATTATCTATCCATGTTGAATGGTTAATAGGAAAGATTATTTCATATTCAAGGAGTTTAGTGAACTCTAACCTCATGAGTTTTTAAACCTTGGGATTGATGGGCCTCTATTTTTGTCTAACCGATTTAACTTCACATTCTAACTCAATATTATGTCTTGCTAGGCTAGGATAAAATCCTTTTGGGTCTTTATATTCATAAGCAAATATATCATGAAAGTCCCTACACAAATACCTTTCCTAGTTTGAGGAGTCTATCTTTGAAGATCAAGACTCTTTCATAATTATCTTATTTTGTAGACATACTCACATTTTACTTCTTATGATGATAATTCTCATTAAAGATTCCTTATAAGGTCACTAGACACTTAGGTATCTTATTTGTCCTTAGCTTCAAAACTTGGTCACCAAATTGCTCTTCTAATTCCTTGAGGAGAACTCAACTTCATTCTATAAGAAGCATGCAATGTTCTTGTCACTGTTAAACACTTTACAAGAAAAATCATTATTAGGTACAAAAGGTCTGATAATTATCTTAATGTGAGATTTTCCCCCTCTTATTTTATGGTAGTTGGAGTATCAAATTGAGCTCCTATGGCAGTTAGTCTATCAACATGATTATTTTACTCCCTTGGAACTGAATGTATGTTGAATGCATTAAAATATTCAAGCAAATCCCATAACCTATGATTATAGGCCTTAATTAAAGGGTTGTTGGTAGCAACCACATTCCTAACCTGATGAACAACCAATTCACTATCTCCATACAGTTGTAAGTTCTTGATTCTTTTTCTCCTTGCCCATTGAATGCCATGAATTAAACCTTAATACTCAAATACATTACAAGTAAAACTAAAATAAAATGTATATGAATCATAATATTTTTATTTATATGGGGAGACTATCATCACACCAGCTCCTGTGCCAATTTTACTTCTTGAACCATCAAAAAACATTTTACACATCTCATCTTCTTCACCTTCTTCCTTGACAAGTAGAGGTGTTGGTATTCCTCCTTCATGTATGCAATATATTCCTAGATCAGTTTCCTCCATGAGAGCATAAGGATCATGCTCATAAGTGTTAGTACCATATTAATCAAGAAACAAATCTATAATTCCTTTAATTTTGGAAGAAGCACCATCATCTATAATAGAATCCTTCTCTTCATAAACTACACAGTTCAGATTAGAACATATCTCAATATAGGGTTCTATATGAAACCTTGAAAGAGGTTTTGTCCTAATTATCACCTTAGTATCATACCTTTTTCTAAAGGCTAATAAATACCAATCAAATGAAATATATATACCAATCTTGGCAGTGAAGTTCCTCGAGAGGTAAATTGCAAAGTGAGCTGGGAGATCAACAACAATTATATCTTGCAAGATAGGAAAATTGGGACAATCATGCAAGATGAATTTAAAGTTTATTATCAGTCCTATCATATTGGTAGCTATACCATCTAATTGGATAACTCTTTTACTATGGGTTTCATACTTCAAACCCAATTTATCAGCTACCACCTTGGGCATGATTAAAGTTGAGGTTTCACTATCAATTATGTAGTTATGGACTAGCTTGTCACCCACTATGAGGGTGAGGTAGAATGGTGGAGGTTTATTAGATCTAGTGGATTATTTAGAAATGATATTGGGGACACTATAAAGGAAAACATGACTTTGAACTTTATGTTAAGGAGGGACACTAGTAAGGATAGTAAACAATTGATTTTATAGGATCTCTTTCTGACCAGGCATATGCAAAACATCCCAAAGGAAATGGAAGTTTTTTCAATGAATCTACAATGTTTAAATAAACCATACCTAATTTCTCCTACATTATTGGAGGCAAGAAAGTGATTGGATCCTAAAGAGTTGGAGTGCTTTAAATAGTCCTTCTAGCATTCTGATTTGATGGAAGTGTAGGATCCTTTAGAACTGTCCCACTTGTAGCTATGCTTGGCTACCTTACATAAGGATTAGATGAACCAATAGGCACCTTGATATCACTTCCCAAGTCATTTATTTTGGATCGAGTGTTATCTACAATTGAGGTTCCTTGATTAATCACAAAATCATCCTCAACCAAGAAGTTGGTGAAGACCTTTTTTTAAGGGTGTCCACCTTCACTTGTCTACATCATAACCTCATCCTCAACAAATAGGAGTGTTAAGATAAAATTAAACATAGATTTATCCCAAAATCACATACAATATAAACTATGAAATGAATCAATCAAACATACAAAAAATAATCATAAATATGTACAAAATAAGAGACACCAAATTTAACATGGTTCACCCAAGATGGGTTACATCCACCAAACTTGTCTAGTATATTATTTTCAACAATAAAAGGGAGAAACAAATCCTACAACAAAACTTGTTACACCTCTCTACCGTCTCTGCTTCCTATCTCTGTGTACCATCTTTTTTTTCATCCCAACCATGTATCAATGAATTTTAAGGTGAAAAACACCTAAACATAACCTCTACTATTAGATTTAGAAACCTTTAATCAATGACCCATATTGACTACAAAATTACAATTTTACAAGGCAATTTTGAAACTAAACCAAGAGAGTCGACACATAAATACTATTCAAGGGCATTGAAACATGATATGATAGTTATAATATGATCTCCTAATTTCTAGCTATCTTTTGGACACATGTGTTCACCATATATAATCATTTATTGATTTCCATCTTTTGGACACATGTGTTCACCATCTATAATCATTTATTGATTTCCTACACTTTGCTCTTTGCATTTGGCAATCATTGTTCATCTCAGACCTCGACTAGGATTTCATGGTGGCATATGAGTTTGAAGATATTACTTCACTATAGGATCCTTGGCATTACATAATTATTCATTTTCAATTCTCTTTCTATGATTCTCATTCTTTTCTAAACTATGTCTATGATATTTGCTTGCTCTGATTAAAAATGACTCTTTGGTTCGATATTTGTCTATCAAATTTGACTCAGACCAATCACATTTATTCTTATTGGTTTCAAATATCCTCACTATAAGATCTTGAATTTTTGACCTCTTACACACAATAGGATCAAGATATATGAAGGAATGTGAGTTCTAGATTGTGATCTAATTGCTTGACTATGATTCATCCCTAGGATTTATTGATACATTAACTATCATTCACACCATCAGATCTTCTAGATCTTAGCTCCTGCATGTCATTATATATTTGAACTTATACAAACTTTACCTTTTCTTGGTCGTTAAACTTCAACACTTTAACTTCATCTCATTGCTTCTTGTGTCTTTGGATCACTTTTGCTTCATCGATCTTCTCAGACTTGCTTGGTCTTTAACTCATCACTGTGTTGATAAACCTTGAGTACTTTATATCATTTGAGTCTATTCACTCTATTGGATCTTCAATGTCTGATTAAGTGCTAACCATTGATCTTCCAACTATCTCAAACCTTAAATCTAATAATATTTCACTCATTGGGTCTCTATCTGACAAACTCTATGAATGCGACATTTGTCACTAGCACATTAAATTAGAAAAGCCTTTGATAGTTTAACTTTGATTCACTTTGTTATATCATCTATGTACAATGAAGCATGGGTCATTGATCAAATTGGGACATATATTAAGTCTTAGACGTAGGAAAATATAAATTCCTTTGATCATTTTTAAGATATAGTAATTGCTAGGTCAAGAATCCAATTTCTTAACGATGATATGGAATTAATTTTTAACTTAACTTACTAGTTCCTAGATATACCAAGTCAACATTAAAATAGAACTTTGCTTGTTGATGTCATGGCTAAACCCTCAAGATGCATAGATTAGCAACCAAATTAAATAGTCTAATTTATTAAGAATGGTTCATAAAGCACCAATCACCATTCCTCTACAACCAAACATCAAATTGAATTTGATTGATTGTAGAAGACACCCCCAAGATTAATTTGTCTGAAACTTCTTGTATTGATCATACCAAGTACAAACCTAAAAACCATTTTGCTTACCAAGCCTAGTGAAAGAAGAGAGAAATGGTTTTCTTCATTTTTTGGAACCTCTAATCAAATAATCACTAGATCAAGTGTGTGGAATATGAAGAGACACTACTAAAGTGTCCTCAATTGTAGGAGGTCATACAAGTCATTTAATGCTCTATTTTGACCGCCAAAATTACTCAAAAGGACATAAATATCCAAAATGACTAAGACCAAGGCTAATGTGACATGAAATGACTTATAATACACCTTATGACATAATAATAGACCCCCTAAAACATCTAAGGTTAAATTTTTTACCTATAGGGGTCCCAATTTGACTTGTAAGGTCAAATTTGGTCAACAAAGACAAGTACTTACAAATCAACTTGCTAAATCTTCCCTTTAAGATATCAAACTACTCACTTTTACATTCTTAGATGTGTCTATCATGACCATCATAAAAACACCTCTTGAGGAGAAACACTTGAAGCTGTAATTTTTATGGGTCATTCACATCTCATGAATCAGGGTCCAACCTATTATTTGTTACACCATAGGGGGATCTCATTCCCAAATCATTATATATCAAATTTACTTATACTAATAACATGTCATAATATGAAGCAATTGTTTTAGGGATTCATCAAGTAGTAAAATAAAACATTTAACATCTTATAGTTTGTGGTGATTCTTAGTTAATCGTCAATCAAGTTACAAACCACTTTCAGACCAAAGATGATAAGCTGGTACCATACAAGGCCATGGTGGACATTCTCAAATAATATATTGCTCATAAATAATTTGAACACATAACTCAAGCCAGTAATAAAACAACCGATGCCATGGCTACCATTATTTCTTTGATCCATAACACAAATAAATAAAATGATTATCAGTTCCTCGTTTGATATCTTCTAGTGCCTGCTCATCAACCTTCAACCATTGTAATGATTTGTGATATTATTGGTTCAAGTTTTATTTGGTATTCATACCTATATAACTATGTTCACAACCAATTCCTTCCACCAAACCTTTCACTTAAATAACAAAAATCCTTTACACACCAAGACTCCCAATATACCCTACTTGGCTGAACCCTTTACCGTAAAAGCTTTGATGGAACTCTACTTCATTATCTAGATTTGGTAGAAGCCACATTAACATCAAGGGAAGTACACAAAAGAGTGTGTGGATTCCACACTAATGGGGTTATCCTTGTCTAAAAATTCCTATATACTAATTACTATTGGCTAACCATGGAAGTAGATACAATTACTTATGTAAAAAGGTGTGACCAATGTCAAAGGCATGCCAACTTGATTCATGCTCTAGCTAGAACACTCAAACCAATGCTTACACAATGTCTATTTTCAATATGGGGACTTGATCTTGTTGGGAAGATTAACCCTACCTCATCTAATGGCCATAAACACATCCTCACCACCATTGAATATTTCACTAAGTGGGTTGAATCTATACCCCTCACTTACATGACAGGAAAATAGATTCTGAAATTCATATTCAACCATATCAAATACTGCTATGGTATCCAATCCAAAATTATATCTGATAATGGCAAATCATTTAAAAATAAGGATTTCAAATCACTCTATGTTGAGTAAAACATTATCCAACATTTATTAATTATATATTATCTACAAGGCAACAGTCAAGGAGAGGCATTTAACAAAACTGTTATCAACATTATTGAGAAGATTATCAATGATGTTGGCTGTAATTGACACCTACAAATCTTATATGCCCTCTGGGCATATCATACTAATTATCATACTCCAATAGGAGCCACACCATATTCCCTTGTTTATGGCACTAAGTCCATTCTTCCCATTGAGGTTGAGTTACCTTCTATATTTATCTCATTGAAACACATCCTGGATGATGAATATTATAGATTAGCTTGCATATAAGAGCTAGACTTATTGGATGAAAAGTACATGGCCACTGGAAACAACCTTAAATCATATCATAATTGGCTACATGGTAAATATACCAACATGTCAAGCATAAAGATTTCAAGCTTGGTGATCTTGTCCTCAAAGAAAACTAAAAGAACACCGTAATTGAGAAAAAGAAGAAATGCAAGTTTAAGCCTAATTGGATAGGCCCTTATGTCATTGTGGCTAATTATGGATCTAGAGCATCCAAGCTTACTATACCAAATGGAGATGAACTTGATGATCCCATGAACACAGTACATCTCAACTATCATTTTGATTGAGAGACCTAAAGTATTGTCTATGTGGATCATTTACATTGTACCATAATATCATCTTCCTTGTACCATACCATATATTATTCCTTTTATATCTTCCCTATTGGTTGAAGTTGTTTTACCATTCCTCCCCACCCCCTTTTAATCTTTTTTTGATCCATTAGTTCTTTAGGCACCTTTAATGATTAGATTCAAATGAAGTTTCAATAGTTGATTCAATATTATACAAAGAGACAATATCTTTGACCAGTATGATAGTGGTTTGAAAATTTCATTCTTCATTGTTGTCACATTCTATTTCATTCCAAGTGATACTAATCATAACCACCTTTGGGACAATTATTATCATTAACCCATGTCATTGTTCCTAATTATAACCACCTATGGGAAAATTAGGGACAACACCTTCACCATGCATCACTGAATCCCATTTCCATTCTTATTACTATATTATGTCATTTGCCTAATTCACAAACTTACTACTACCTAGTCAGATTCCTTTGTTGTAAGGTAGAACTATAGTGACTTGAGGTCTCATTCAAGAATATGTAGGCAATGTTCTATTTATGTTGAGGTTATCTCAGTCACCCCTTTCCCATAATCTCACCATTTTTTGAGCAATTGAAATTCTAATTCTCTCATCATTTTACAAGCAACATAAACCATGCTCCCATCATTTTATGAGTTGGAACATTTAGTCTCTCATAATTCTCAATTGAGTTGAGACATTTATAAAATTTCAAAAACAATGGTTAAAGATCTTAAAAATATTGAAAATCACAAAATCATGAAAATTGGCTTAGCATTTCCTTGTGAAACATAAAGTTGTTAAATTTTTTTGGGATGGGTCATATTTTCTATTCAATTTTTTTCTAAACCACCTTGGTATTTTTCCTCCCATTTTTGGGAGAACTACATCATCCTTAGGTCCACACAGACTATGTATACAACACTTGGATACATGGGGTATCTTGAGTTAGCTTCGCTACATCTTCATTTATTTTTAGACCACTTCTTTTCCTTAAGGATTTTGGGACTCCTAGTTATTTCAAAAACAGCCACTTGTTATTTAGTTTTTCCATCCTTATTGGACTTAGCCATAAGCTCTGACCATTTTGTGAGTCTCTATTGTGAGCATTATGTGTTTAAATTTGATACACTAATGACCACTTGGATTCATCTTATGTTTTCACCATTTTGAGAGCACCTTCATCTTACTCTCTCGCTATTTTGCAAGCTTATTTTAATTCTCAGCGTTGGATGTAGTAGATACTATGGATTACCAATTTAGTTCATTTGTGGCTACTAATCTCTTGCCTTTTAGTGTATTTTTAGCCTAAACCATACTCTCACACTCACACTCTTTATTTGTATTGACACTTTCATAATTGTGAATGTCATCCCTATTTTTTATATATGCACTCATTATTATGAGAAACTATTCCCATATTCATCTACACATCAATCATATATATTTATCCTTAATTTTATTCTATCCCATATCCTGAAAGAACTACATTTGTCCCAAATTTCATGTTGGATATTTTGTCTATGGAACTATGTAGGCAGTACCCACTTTCCTTGTGCATCTAAAGTCAACTTGGCCACTCCTTCCTTTTCTGTTATTTCCTTCCATTTTATTTATCTTGCTTCATTATATCCTATAGCATAGAGTCAATATTTGTCATCTTGTTTGTGTCATTATTCACTATCATCTAGGGGTAACCTTGGGCCTTTAATTATTGCATTATTATACCTGCATCATTATTGTCTAGCTTATGGGTCACCCTATCTCCAAGAGTAACACCTCTATTACACATGCACTAATATTGTGATTAACCATTATTTGTGTTTGTTTGATTGTTTTATTCACTATTTTATTTATTGGTGTTTTATTGTTCATTCATTTATTTTTATTGGTGTTTTGTCATGTTTTTATTTATTGGTGTTTTGTTTTATTTGTTTGTTTGCCTATTTATTTGATTTCATTGTTGTGCCTTGATTTAATATATATGTGTTCATAGGGTGACTCCTTGTGTATTATACTTAAGTCCATCCATATTCATACATCAACATTTTCATCATGGTTTTTATCATTGAGGTATTATTTTCAAAATTTTATTAGATTGAGTGTTAGTCCTTATGCATATTATGGATACATCATCATGTTGTATACCATCACATGATACAATAAAAATTAGTTATGTGGATTTCAAAATCAATGATATCATGTTACTTATCCTTATTCACACCTGATAGCTCCCTGACCTATCCAAATATTACCCAAATATAGAGTAATTAAATCACAAACAAATTTTAATCAATGTTATTTAGGATGTGCATCTCCATATTAGCAGGTAGCCAAAATTCATGCATCTTCTCTATACCATCTTAATCTTCCTCCATGACTCTAGATTCAATACATAACCCCCCTTTTTGATTTTATATATTGGGGAATATCATAGTGCCAATGATTATAACTACCTTTAGGCAAATCATCATGTTTTAATCGCTCTGCCCTATTAGGGTATTTACATTGTGATAATGATTACAACCACCTTTGGGAAAATAATTATCTCTATCTTCACTTTGGAGGAATTTTTCATTGTGTTAATGATTATAACTGCATTTGGGCAAATCATTATTTTCACCTCACTATGCAAATGATTATAACCACCTTTGGGTGAACCATATTTTTTTATCTACCCTACGAGGGAATCTCTGTATGCCATTGATTATAACTACCTTTGGGAAAATTAGTATTTACCCCCCTTTACCTATTAGTTACATCATTTCTTTCTTTTTGAGGGAATGTTCACTGACCTTCTTTACAACTCCCTCCCTCAAGGGGGCATCCAAGGCTCATCTATCACGTTTTGTGGCATTAGGCATTGACAAATTTTTCATTATTTGATAAGAAGTTACCATGCCTATGTCTGTATTGCATTCCTAAACAAGGGCAAATTATAGACATCACATTTTAGCCACAACCAAACATCAAATTGATTTCTACCAAATAATGTAAGTTTAGTCTAGGAACCACTAAATGTTTTAATTTTATCCACACATCAGACATTAGTGCTCATAATCATGTTAAGACATCCTTATTTGGAGTATAAAGGAGAGATATTTTTATTAAATAGGATCTCTATCCAAAATATTAATTACATGTCCCCTCCTTAACTCAACTAGGTTAGTTCGAACTTAACCACAATTAACTATAACCTAACTACACTTGGGTTATAGTTAGATTAGAAGACTATAAATATAAGGCCTCACCATTGATCAAATAATCTCTCTTGGTGTAAAGTTATCATGCGAAAATACAAGAAAAACTTTAATTTTTATAGTATTACCATTCTCATTTTCTAAGCCAAGATAAGCCAAAGCCAAAGACAAACTCAACATTCCCAAAGTGATAAGGAGAAGTGGTGCAAGGAGCTCTATTTACAAAGAAATATTGATAAAAAAACTAAGCACATCAATTCATTTCCAACATACAACACTTGCACTCATGGAAAGTAAACTTGCTTGTTTTAATTTCATTTGTTAGTTACTTGTATGGTTCACTAGCTCTTTGAGTGTATAGGCTAGAGGTGTAAGTCTTTATTAGTGTGTTTTATTTGATTTTATTCATATTAAAACCATAATAATATCCCCTCTTGTATTCCTATTAATCACATAACTATATTTATCATCTTCACTGAGGAAGATATGAATATCTTTTTTCTTGGGTTAAGCTTCTTCTCTTGGAATTCATTGAACTTCTTCATAATTTCTAGCATTTTATCTTCATTTAATCCATTTGAATGTGTAAGCTATATCTACATCATCATATAAATCTAACATCTTCTATGATGTTCCTTGTATTTTTTAAGCATTACCTTAAGATTTTCCAATTTTTTCTGATACTTAATCAACATATGAATTGATTCATAATTAAATGTGGACTTGGGAGTTAGGATTTATACAATATTTTTATTGAATTGACTAACAATGGTCTCCTTAGAAACTAGTTTCCCATTATCATAAGTGAGTCTGCATTTCAATTTTTCTCCTCCTCCCATTATTTCAAGGAGAGCTTCACCTCCCATTGATTTTGAGTCATTTAATTTATTGAGACATTATTTTAAAATATAGACTCTAAATTTGGGAGCTCCTGAGAACTCAATGAGGTACATAAATTCTTCTTTTTGGATAACCTTTTATTAAATAATGTCATCTAGATAAGTGTAAGAAAATATTCTAACTTGGGTGATAATTCATTCTATTTCTATACCCCTTCATCATATTTGATTTGAGCTTTGGTTTCTTGATCATACTTTGAATGAATCTTAGAACATATGGTCATTATTGTCTGAATGGTAGTGATGCCTTGCTGTAGTATTTTATTTGACCATTATTTTGTTTCTTTAATCATATGCATAATTTATTATACAATATTTATTGTCTTTGTATCATAAATTTGATGAACAACTGCTTAGGATGATTGAATTGACCTTACTAGTTTTTGAACTATAGTTGTCAGTTGCTCAATTTTTTATTTTTTTTTGAGTTCTTCTTTGGTTACTTTGTCTTGATCCATTTTCTCAAACATTATGCCAATTAGAGATTGGATGTTTCCTTTCAATCCTTCTCTTGTATCTTTTACCAATTATACCTTCATGATTTGGTAATCAAAGGATTCAACATGATTTTTATCTTCATCAATGAGAAAAAATGTTATTTCAACATATCTATCTCCTTTTTGATTTGTGATTATTCTAGAAACTATTTTAGGATTCTTGGCCACATGAGGTTTATCTTCATCAATATGAAAAAATGTTATTTTAACATATCTATCTCCTTTTTGATTTGTGATTATTCTAGAAACTATTTTAGGATTCTTGGCCACATGAGGATGAATAGTTGTTAGGCTGCTAACATCAATTTATTATGGTTGTAAAATCTTATTTATTTTATTTAATATCTCATTTATCCAATTTGGAACTTATGTACTGGGATATTATCTTACAATTGCAATATCAAATTCTTTTTTAGTCTCAGAAGAAGGGAGAGAAGTTTGAAAGACTTGATTTTTTTCCAATACTATTTCACCTTCCTATTTTCCTAATGTATCAATTGGGATTTTAGGAGAAGATTAAATATAAAATTCAATATTTTGAAAAAAATTCAATGGTTTTGAAGTATCAGTGTGAGAAGTAATAAAATACTCAAATAGAAAGGATGTATTATAAGCTATAAATTATTATGTGGTATTAGTTACTGGAGTTTGTGGTTGGACAAGATTATCAAGAGGAACTTATTATAAAATATAAATGTTTGGGGTATTTGGAAGATTTTCACCTAGTCTTCTTATTTTCAAATTAAGTCGAGTTTCACTGAAACAACCTTTATGATAACTTCAATTTCTATTTTCACTTCAATTTATTTTGAATCTTTATTAATTCCTGTTGTTGAAGATGTCCTTATTTCTACTTGATGTTGTTGATGATAGACATTGATGTCTTTACTTATTATCCATTTGAGAGTTCTATGTAATACACCCTGGGTTCTATCAATGAGCGAAGTAGATTATTTATTATGCCAATCTACTTTTATAAGCAATTTTGATTCAATTCCTTATTCTTATCATATGGGGTCCAATGCATCTTCATCATCTACTATATGCTCTTTGATCTCCAATATGTCAAACACAATTACATGTTCCAAAGTGAAACGTGAGTAATCATATATTCTCACATATTTATCATCATCGCAGTTGATGCAATAGTTTTAAAAGTAGTGTACATGATGATATGAAAAACCAAGAATATTATGAGTTAGTCCATAAACATCAAATGAAGGCCTTTTTTCAATTGATTGAATGGTAACTTGAGTCATTTCCTCATCAATAAATTTTGATTTGGCCAAAGCACAAGTGTCAACTAATATATATAGGAAACTTTATCCTACACTAATGTTTATAAGACAAAAACTTGTGTTTTTGTATCAACTATCTTACTAGTTCCATTAACGCCCACTTGTCATCCACATACCTTGAGATCATGTAAAAAGCAATTTCACAACCAAAAATTCTTAGAGAGGTGAAAGTTGGGAATTGTATGAAATATGGTTCTCATTTGGAAATATTTTTAGAAGCTTGAATTGATATCCTCAGATTATATGGTTTTGGTTTGAACATTTCAATAATATAGTGTAAAAATGCATCATTTACTCTTCAAAAATTATGTGTACTTTCCTTTAATGAGAACCAAGGATATAAATCATATATTTTTTTAGTTTTCATATCACCTTTTGTATTTTATCCATTGTAGAATCTTCTTCTAGAAATAACATATACAAGATACTAGGTCATATAGAATTTGGAAGCAGTATTGACCTCTATGAAATGCTTGTGAATAGAATCATTGATTAGTTGTCCCCAATTGATGTATTGCTTGTTCTATTGAATGATCCATATGTATTTATACATTCCATGTTTAGAAATTTATCGCAATTAGACTCCCCACTACTCTATGTAAAAGTGTGATCATGTCATTGATTTCATTCATGAATTCGAATCTTAAAAGATTCTTAGGAAGCTTTGTTGATGTATGCATTGGATTTGTCAACCATTGATTTTTGACCCATTTAGAACATGAACTAGTGTTGGAATTTCAACTTTGTTGATAAAATGTAGGAGTCAAATTGATAAATGTTTCCCTATAAGTTAGATACAATATATGATCGATATTATCTAGAACTAAGCATAACATATAATCACCATTTGGATTCATGACTTCTCTTTTTATGGATCATAGTGTCTAGAAATTGTTATAGTCAATTCTAAACATTGAATTGAAATGGGAAATACAACTAATTGAGCCAATATGTTGTCATGAATGCTTTGTCCATAATATATCTTATGTATTCCACTAATTCTATTCCAAATTATTCCATGTTGGTGTGGCCTAGATCAGTATCTATTATTTATTCAACATTTGATTCTAGGTGTGAGGGTGGAATAACCCCTTGAAAGTGATAAATCATCTCTATGTCCTCTTCTAATTGGAGGATTTTTTTGAGAATGGTAGCTTTCAGAGTCCTTTTATTGGGAGTTTCCTTGATTGGGGTCTTGAATGTTGAGATATGATGAAAATTACCTGCATGTGAATAAAAACCAACTTTAAACTATATTTATGAAGCAAAATTTTTTTTTGGCCTTGTTCAAGTAAGGAGCAAATTTTGTGGTGTGTATGTACAAAAGGTGGAATCTAAGAGTATGTTTGACATAGGGTTTTTTTAAAGATGTGCAAAAATAGGCATCAAAGTGTAATGATATGATCTATAAGTAATTGGAATCTAATGGGGTGTTCAATAGGGTATTAAATCGTGATAGGTGTTTAAACAGGCTTCAAAATTTGATGACATGTTTAAAAGGTGGTCAAATTCTGATGATGGTTCAATAAACTCTTAGGGTCTGATGAATGTTTGGGAAACCTTTGAAATTTGATGATGTGTAGAACAAAGGGCTAGAATCCAGATAGTGTCTAGAATAGAAGTAGATCTTGACAAGCTACACCATGAAAAAATCAAACTCTATAAAGTGTTTTTGAGATGTTTTGAAATAAAAACTTCAAACATTGAGGAGAAACTATGAAAACCAATGTCAAAGTTATCAAATACAAACCCTAACTCTTGTTGGTTGAAAACAAATTGACTTGGCAAACCCATACAAAGTTGTTGATTATGGAAATGTCAAATTGGTAAATGGGAATGAATAAGGAAGAGGTGAGGAGGAAATGATGGAAAAAATGGAAGGGATGAAGGGATATATTGTAGGATGAAAAATATTTGTGTGTGAGGACCAAAGGTGGAGTAATGGCAGGAATTTGGGTACATGAGAAAACATCATGATATGGAGGAATGTTTAACACCATGTTGAGTTCTAATATATGTTGGAACAAGGATAAAATTCTAGTAATAATGTTTAAAGAGGCAATAAATATCAGTAAGTGTTTTGGCACATGTTGGAGTCCATGACTATGCTTGACAAGTAAATAGATTATGATAGGTTTTTGATCACTTGTCATATTTCAACATCTGTTTAGACACATCGAGTTTTGATATCCTATTAGAAAATAGGTAAAATTATGATCTTTATTTGGTAGGCTACCAAAATATGACAAGACTAAAAATACTTAGTTAATTTTTACATTTTCTCATCATGTTTTGAAACATTTAACCTATTGTTGACTTTTGATAATGAATTTTTTAGACATGACATTTTGACATAGGAATGATAAATTTGACCATATTTGAATTAAATTGATCATTTATGGTCAAAGGACTTAACATTCCTAGTTTTTTTTACCTCCATTTAAAAATTGGGATAACACGTCTGACACTCAATAGTATCAATGACAGGTCGAGGTACATTAAAAAGTATGTGAAAGGAGGATAAAACATGAAAATTTTCCATACTAAGCATTTGGATAGGATTATAAGATGTCATCAGACAACACTGCATACATAATACATTCACATAAGTTATATTTGCCCAAGTATTGAGTAAAATTATTAAAACAAATCTATATTTATATTTCAAAATTATAGGTTAACATGTACCTTAGTGAGTGACTATGCATATGATATTATAAAAATAATGCCCATGTCTATCTTATCCATTAAAGATGGAGGAATCTATGTTATCACTTGAAGCATGCACTTGTGTTTGAAGGGATATCACACATGCTGGTGCATAGCTCTTCCACACGTAGTTCCCTAGACTTGCATGTCAAAGAGTGTTTCGATTGGATCATACCCTAAGGTGTGAGACTCTTTTGCTCATTGGGATGAACGTCAAAATTAGGCTAACTTCCTTCTATTCTATATGCACCTGGTTTAGGACTAGTATGCATAGCTACAAAGAGTAGAATTAAATCTAAAATTAGAACTAAACCTAAAATTGACAAGGGGAAAAGGGAGAGAAAATGTAAGAGGGATTCTATAAAGTAAAATGAGATGCTCCAAGAATAGAGTGAGTGCCTCACCCATATAATGACACAATAGCCTTACATAATAGATACTAGATCTTCAAATCAGGTGCACTGCATAAGTATTTTATATGGAGGTAAGGGAACACAACGTATCATTAAGAGGGATGAAAAACGGTCCATAGATAATGCCTACATAGACATGTATATACTTAACATGAGACCTGTAGAGACTTTCAATTTGGGTAGAGGTATGAAGGGAGGATTCCTATGAGAAGGATGAACATTCACATGCAAAGATCAACAACCATGAATGCACATAAAACATAAGGCATGAAGAAAAGTAAATAAGTTTTTATTAATCTCAATGTCTAATGAAATATTAAAAACTCGAATAGGCAAAGCTTTGGTATACCAAGAGAGGGATCTTGGAGGGAAAATCTTGGTAACATTATGATGCCTAGTAAATGTTAACCCATTTACAATGAAAATCAATTTTTATATAGCACTAGGCAAGACCTATCATAATAAATTCACCATTGGAGGTGGTAAATAGGAACTTAAATTTGAAAGTGGCACCCAGAGCTTGAGGTTGATTAAGAGCATCAAAGTCTTTACAATAACTACTATAAGACATGCTTACTCAATTTGGATCTAATAATTTGATCATGGAAGTTGCTAAAAGGTTTCTCATTGATCTATGTTTGCATCTAAAAATAGAAGGCATCTAAGCATCCAAGGGAGGCATGTTATCATGCTTTGATACTTAATTTTATATAGATTCACCCTCCTTAATTTCCAATTGGGATCAGCTACCATCTTTATTTATGGTCATCACCTATCAATCCACCTAGACTAGCCCATTGATGTGGGACTATACAAGCCTTAGATCTCTCCATGTCCTCTCTATGCACGCTATAAGAAAACCTCACACACACCTATCTTTGGTGATCATGTGTGTACTAAACTATACATATTGAGCTCTATGAAATTCATGTATGGAGAGTCTTCACAAATGGGAGTACACTCCTTTCTTTAAAAAAAATGTGTGCACGAAACTATGCACACAACTTTGACTCAGATATATCTTGTGTAGAGGCGTGTGTGGGAGTCCTTATGATTTATAAGTCTATGAAAGATATGGAACATGACTTAGACTTTAACCTTTAAAATATGAAGTTGCAAGTGTAAATCTATGTGTTTAGGCACAAAAATTCATCATTTAAGTGTGATAACCCGCTAGAGTAGAGTGCATAAGGAAATGTATACTTGGGGTACACACTTATGAATATGAATCTACATCCAGGCTAAACATTGTAGCTGTGATCTTATGAAGGATGTTGAGGGAAATATTCTTTATGAATTCATAAGGCCCAAACTCCTTCTTCACCTAGTCTCCTCTGATGGTCTTCATAGTCTACACCTTCATTTGGAACTTATACTGGACTATGAAGGGGATGGTGTCTATCCTATATTGTAGTCTACATTTTACAATGGTGCAGATGTTGAAATCTCCAACCTAGTGTGGGACTTCATTATTCAAGTGCAAGAAATTATTTGAATAAGGGTGCTCAAGAATATGGGTATGATTTCATGATTTATAAATACTCCCTATACACTTTTATCTTTCACTACTTAAAGTTGGGGGGACCTGTGTACTTTGTCTTACATGTTGTATTGTTACAATGTAGGAACCTTGCATGGGGTGTGAATTTGAAATTCCTCTTATGCAAAAATAAATACTTAGTTGATATGCAAATCCATGTTAATTATAGATTTTTTTCGGGGAACTCAACATTGTGTAAGTGTGAAACCTCTTGTGCAGTCTTTATGAGTTCAGTGCTTGTTAGGGGTGACTTAGAGATTCAAAACTTTTGGAAACTTCTACAGATTGATTTCCTAATAAGAAAATAATCTAATATCCTTGGAGCAATCCATTGGGTACAGAGTTGTTGAATCCTGAAATCCATCCACCATGATAGTGTAATTCTTGCATGTACTTATCTGCCTTAGCTTTGCATGCACGTCTACGTGCACTTACCTTCACTATGCACCCATACACATTTTAACTATTTCATATCTCACATGCCATGCCATTGAATAATTGAAGAGTTGAGACCTTCCTCAAATCACAAGAATAAAAGAGTGGAGAAAGAAAAACAAAAACTATGTGAAATCACTTAGGGAAAAGTAAAACAACAAACCTATGACTACCTAAATGTACACATAGGCACTTAGGAAAAATAAAAGAAAGCAATCTATTATATACAAACTAAAAATAGGAACCTTAGTTGTTAGTTGAAACAAAATCCTCTAAGGCCATCTTTACTATACGTAAACTTGTTTCTAAGTAGAAGGCATATACAATCAAAGTCTTGTTTTCTAATATAGAACCATACGTTACTAGCTTATAAGAGGGGTTTAAGGATGAACACTAGATTAGGGCCTTCCTCTTCAATGGGTAAACTCATTTTCTTGTTTCAAAGCTTCTCTTCTGACTCAAACATGTCTTTTAGAAATTCCTTAGCAATATGTTTGGAAGGGTGAGAATGGCATCCACCTGCTACTACAATTTCCCCTACATCTTCATGTTTCTTGCTCAATTTGTCTAGCATAATGAGAGCTCAAAATCCCCCAGTGGGTTGGGATCTGGGCGTGGTAGAGTCCTCTTGAGGTATGCAAAAAGCTATTAAATTTCCTCCAAAGCTTGGGTTTATGATCTCATGAGTTCCTTCCTTAGTAGATGTTAGTTTGACATCAAGGCCTAAACAAAAGTCCTCTACTTTATCCCAAAAAAGGCATATTCTAGTTATTCTTCACTCATTTGCATGGGAGGACTTGTCTCAGCTTTGCTTGTGATTTTATCTCCATAGGCCAATATCTCATTAATATTTTTAGCCTACACTCCCTATTTTTTAAGTCTCCTATTGAGGTGAGTAATAGCATGCTCTCCTCATATTCATCATCAAATCAAGGTAGCTAGTCAAATAGGGGTATCAATTCCTTTCCTTAATCTTTGCCAAATTGTTTAACTTCTTGTTGCTTAAATTGACTATACTTATCCTCTTCTCATAACAGAGTTAATTCCTTTGGTTGGTGGTGCAAGAGGGGATACCAATGGTTATTTACTCCTCGTCCTTACTTGAGGTAGTCCCCTATTCATTTAAATGATCCTCATATGATATCCATACAACAAATCTTCCTTTAAAATTGGAGATGGTGGGAGGGTGAGGGGGATCAATTGATGAAGTAGGAGTGGCCTTAATAAGGTTGAGCATCCTAAAATTAAGATGCTTATTGTAATAAGGCTACCATGTTTGAGTTTGAGGTTCCTGAAGATGAATAGGACATTGAATTTACGTAGGCACATGCTCTCTTTTAGAAGGGGAACCTCTAAAACTTGGGATTTTGAAGTTAGGAGGTTCATTGGAATGTTTAGAGGAATTAACTTACTTAAATATGTGAATCTTAAATGTATAATATTCCCACCTTAATGGTTGATCTATGATCACATGGGAATATTGTTTAAAGTTAGGAATTAAAGGTAATTTTTGGGGCTAAATTTCTCATGAGTGCATGAGCAATTGATGTATCTTATCTTCCTTTGATAATATTTTCATAACTAAACATACCTTATTGTATATTTATTATTCCCTCATTTATTGTTGGTGGATGTGAGTCTGGTAAACAAGCTCCTCTTATCACCTATTATACATAGCTCCTTATTAATCTCCCACATCTACTGGTTAAAGTCTATTAGGATATCTCTGATGTTTTTCTGAGGGTGGTTTGGATCATGAGCAAGTTGCCAAAAGGGGTGAATCATGGTGGGAGGCAGGCAAACACTATAGGGAGTCTATTATCTTTCTAGTCTAGGCCCATTTTGGGTGAAACCAAGAGGATTCTCAACTTGATATGGATGAAAGTAGGGCATAACAATGCCATTTTCATGGAATGGGGGATGAAAAGACATAATTTTAGACACTTATGCTACTTAAACTAGTATATGTGACATTTGGAGTTTCCCAATGCTTTAGAGAGTGTCTTCAACATTGAATTTGTAAGAGTAACACCAATATCTTAGCCAAATTTTGAACTTGGTCCCATTGGGCATGCAACAATTGTTATTTCTCAAAACATACATCTATGTGTGAAGAGATATTATACACATTGGAATGTGGATCTTCCATGCTTAATGTTGTAAACTTTCATGCTAAAGAGCGATTCAATGTCTTGTTGTAATAATGGGATCATCTCCCAAGGTGTGGGACTCTTTCACTCCTTGGGATGAATCTTAGGAGAAGGTCAAATTATATTCTAGATGCACTTCATTTATGACCAATGCATATACCTACAAAGAGTGGAATGAAGTCTACAACTAGTGTTAAACCTAAACTTGACAAGGGGAAAAGGGATAGAAAAGGTAAGAGGTTTTTTGGAATGTAAAATGTGATGCACCAAGAATAAATCAAGTGCCTCACCCATTTAAAGACATAATAAGACTAATAGATTGGATATTAGATCTTTAAACAAGGTGTACTACATAAGTGTTTTGCATAGAGGTAAGGGAACACAATGCAACATTAGGAGGGATGCAAAATGGTCCATAGATAATGCTTACGTAGACCCATGTATACATAGCATGAGACCTGTAGATACTTTTGGTTATGCATAAAGGTGCAAAGGGAGGATGAAAATGAGAGGGATGAATATCCATAGCCAAACATCAACAACTATGAATTCATATATAACATAAGGAATAAATAAAAGTAAATCATTTCTTATTAATCTCAAGCTCTAAGGCAATATTACAAGCTCGAATAGGCAGAGCTTTATTAAACCAGGAGAGGGATCTTGGAGGGAAAATTTTGGCATCATTATGATGCCTAAAAAATGTCAACCTATTTACAATGAAAACCAAGGTTTATATAGAATTAGGTAAGGCCCAACATAATAAATTTTCCATTGGAGGTGGTAGATAAGAACTTAAAGTTAGAAGTAGCACCCAAAGCTTGAGGTCGATAATGAACATCAAAGTCTTTGAAATAACTGCTATGAACCATGCTTATTAAGCTTAGGTCTGATAATTTGATCATGGAAGTAGTTGGAGGGTTGGTCATGGACCCACATATGCATCTAAGATTTAAGGATGTCGAGGTAGCCAAGGGAGGTGTGTTGTCATGATTTGGCACTCTGAAAACCACCCTTGTATTTAATTCTATTCAAATTCTCCCTCCTTGATGTCTAATTGGGATCAACAACCATATTTATTTATGATGGTCACCTATCAATCCATATAGAATAGCTCATTGATGTGGGACTGTGTAAGCCTTGATTGGATCTTACCATGTCATCTTTGTTCATGTTGTAGGAAAACATCTCATGCACATATATTTGGGCATCATGTGTGTACAAAATTATGTGCACTGAGCTCTTTTCAAGTTGTGCATGGAGAGTTTACATATATGGGAGCATGTGCCTTTCTTTGAACAACATGTGAAAACTAAACTATGCACACACCTTTGACACAAATATATCTTACACATAGGTGTGCACAAGATTCCTTATGAGTTACAAGTATACAAAAGATATGGTGTATGAATTAGACCTCATCCTATAAATTATGAAGTTTTAGGTGTAACTCTTTACGTTCAAGCATGAAAATTCATCATTTGAGTGTGATAATCCCATGGCATAGTGTATTCAAGGAAATGTATACTTGGGGTGCACACTTATGAATTTGAATATTCATATTGGTTGTGTAGTGCATTTGCAAGCTTATAAAGGGCATTGAGGGCATTCTTCCATGATAATACACAAGGCCCAAACTCTTTTTATACCTAGTCTCCTTTGATGGTGTTCACAGTCTATGCCTTCATCTAGATCTTGTACTAGACTATGAAGGGGATGGTGTGTAGCTTAGATCATAGTCTATGTTTTACAAGGGTAAAAATGTTAAACTCTACAACCTGACACAAGAACTCATTATTTGAGTGTGAATAAGTCTTTGAATAAGGGAACATAAGAAGATGAGTGTGCTCTTCATGATTTATAACTACTCCCTATGTGACTTTATCAATCACTTCTTGAAGTTAGGGAGACTTGCATACTTTGTCTTACCTAATGTGTTGGTATGATGAAGGATCCTTGTATTGGGTGCATGTTGGAAACTCCTCTTAGGCATAAATCAACACTTAGTTGATATATGACCTCATGGTGATTATTCAATGCAAGCATAGATGGGAAGTGTTTGCACTTAGATGTTTTTTAGGGAAGTTGACACTACACAAGCATGCAACCTCTTATGCAGTCCTTATGAGTTTATCTCTTGTTAGGGGGTGACTTGGAGAGTCAACAATCTCCACTATAGTCATCAACTGAATAAATAATATATGATTGTTAGTCAAGCATAACTCTATATAAATAAATACATGTATATAGAGTATAATATTGGTGAAAAATTACATTTGTATATGTAAACATTGACCTAGTAACATCAACAAATGTAGTAGTAGATGACCCAAAAACTAGTTGTGAATAGTAAACATCGACTGGTCAAGATCATAAAATGTAGTAGTGGATCATGAAGATGATGACACCGTCTACTCCTGTAACATAAAAGTTACATATATATTATTGAATTTATATGTAAATTAATTATTATATTTTAAATACAAATATAAATGAAATTTAACATGCCAAATATATAAGATACTTGCATATGTGTAATTGATGTGCGCACACTAAATATACATGCCAAAAATGCATCAATCAAAAGTATATCATCTAGACCCTTAGAAGCACCACCATCATTTGAATGTTCAATGCATATAACACCACAACATATACAATGGTGAGGTTGGGTATACACACTAGGTGGAATATCCCCATTTCCACCCTCTCCAACATCAGTCTCAAAAAGCTTTCTTGTATGCTGAATGAGTGTGTTAGTAAGTGCACTAAGTGAATATAAATTATCAATCTCCATAACCTCTTTCACTACAAAGGGGAACTCAGACTGAAGTAGATTCTAGGTAGGGACTCCAGTAGGTTGATTAGGTTCATAATGTGTACCTTGTATATCTTGTAGATCCTTTCCCTCAATGCTAAAACTTTGAGTAGTCAAAATAGTTGGGAATCTCATTGAGGATAAATTCACAATAGAGTTTTCTCAAAAAATACAATGGAACCTCATGGTTGTTACAAGGTGGGTAATCAAACACCATCCACCATTGGTCCTAAAAATGATCTCTAATCAAATTGTGTTGGCATCGGTGGATTGAGAACTATTTTGTGGATAGTGGAAAGGTGTATTAGTTTTTGGATCAATAAATAAGGCACAAATTAAGTATTTTGATATTTGTTTATCCTTCATCGCACATGCTAACAATTTTTCAACATATTAATCCCTATATCTATCCCTATATATGATGCCCATCTATCAATTGATTGGTTATCAAGTCAACTTAGCCTAATACTAAATCTAGGGTATTAGCCAAATAGGTGCAATGGGTTTTCGTAGAAGTGGGTTCCCTCATTCTCCTAATTGTTTGTTCAATTTATATTTTATTTTTGACTATGTGTGTAGCCAAATCCTCCTTACTACCTAGGGGGTCTTATGGAATTTTAAGAGGGCTAGGACATATAGGTGGGTTTGGTGGAGGGTTAGGAAGAGGGTTAGCAGGTTATTGTCTTACACTTGAATGGGTTGTTAAAAAAAAAGGTTTTAATAATAAAAAAATGCAAATAATTTTTTTTGCCAAAATCTAATGTAAATAGGTTTGGATTTTGCTTGCTTACCTCCCCTTCATGGTTGTATTATTGACTCATCAAGGAAACGGGTGATGATAATGTGTTTTCTCCTCCTCCAAGCACACCACGAATGTAGTCTAGGGCATATAAACTCAAAGGAAATAATAAAATAAGTGAGATTGAGAATGGCTGTAGTTTTGGGTCTTTTCTTTGTTTATAGAGGTTATAACGTGTACCTGTTATGTGCATTATACATAAAGCATACCAGTTATGTATACTACACATGATACGTACATGTTATACATGATATAAATAACGTTTACGTGCTATGCATACTTCACATAATATGTATGCAATATGTATATCACACATAAGGCATATACATTATGGCTCAAAGTTTTCTGAGCTTAAATTTAAATAACACGTATGGATCATAGCTAGTATGCATACACATTATGATATAACACATACATGTTATGGTAAGATGTCCATAGAATTATCCATCAATTCTATGCACTTACCCTATGGGAAAGTGTTTCCATGGGCTTTCTATCATACTTCCCTACTACCAAGAATGGTAATGATTATGTTTATGTATTAGTTGATCATAGATTCTTAAAGATGGAAATTATTTTCCCTTGTATGAAAGCAATCTCAACTTTGGAAAGAAATCAATTTTATTTTTGACATGTCTAAATCTATTTTGGAATCCTTGAGAATATCATCACCGGTAAGGATACACTTGGTTCTTAATTAATTTATATAAATTACTTTGGTTTATGTTAGAGGCAAAGTTGAATAAATCTAACACATTCCATCCTCAAACTGATGGATTGATGGAAAAGGTAAACATGATGATCATGCATTTTATAAGAATGTAAAATTTAAGGAAGAACTATATATGGGATAAAATTCCTCCTTTCATTCAATACAACTACAATAGAGATGCATGACACAAACCTTTCTAGGACTACTTGGGCTTCCAACCTCTAGCAACCATTGATGTAGCTTATCATGTACTTCCATCAACAAAATAAAATCCTTCAACTCAAAATGAATTTGAATTTTTTTTCAAGTTCATTGAGAACATTTAATAACAAGTAAAAACCATTCTACAACATGTAAATGCTAATTAAAATCATACACATTATGATATAAAACATACATGTTATGGTAAGATGTCCATAGAATTATCCATCAATTCTATGCACTTACCCTATGGGAAAGTGTTTCCATGGACTTTCTCTCATGCTGCCCTGCTACCACGAATGGTAATGATTGTGTTTATGTAGTAGTTGATCATAGATTCTTAAAGATGGAAATTCTTTTCCCTTGTACGAAAGCAATCTCAACTTTAAAAATAAATCAATTGTATTTTTAACATGTCTAAATCTATTTTAGAATCCTTGAAAATATCATCAGTGGTAAGGATACACTTGGTTCTTAAGAAATTTATAAAAATTACTTTGGTCTATGTTAGAGGCAAAGTTGAATAAATCTAACACATTCCATCCTCAAACTGATGGATTGATGGAAATGTTAAACATGATGATCGTGTATTTTATGAGAATGTAAAATTTAAGGAAGCACTGCACATGGGATAAAATTCCTCCTTTCATTCAATACAACTACAATAGAGATACATGACACAAACCTTTCTAAGACTACTTGGGATTCCAACCTCTAGCACCCATTGATGTAGCTTATCATGTACTTCCATCAACAAAATAAAATCCTTCAACTCAAAATGAATTTGAATTTTTTTTCAAGTTCATTGAGAACATTTAATAACAAGTGAAAACCATTCTACAACATGTAAATGCTAATTAAAAGTATACACATTATGACATAACACATACACGTTATGGTAAGATGTCTATATAATTATCCATCAATTTTATGCACTTACCCTATGGGAAAGTGTTTCCATAGACTTTATCTCATGTTGACCTACTACCATGAATGGTAATGATTGTGTTTATGTAGCAGTTGATCATAGATTCTTAAAGATGGAAATTCTTTTCCCTTGCATGAAAGAAATCTCAACTTTGGAAATAAATCAATTGTATTTTTAACATGTCTAAATCTATTTTGGAATCCTTGAAAATATCATCACTGGTAAGGATACAATTGGTTCTTAAGAAATTTATAAAAATTACTTTGGTCTATGTTAGAGACAAAGTTGAATAAATCTAACACATTCCATCCTCAAACTGATGGATTGATGGAAATGATAAACATGATGATCGTGCATTTTATAAGAATGTAAAATTTAAGGAAGCAGTGCACATGGGATAAAGGTCCTCCTTTCATTCAATACAACTACAATAGAGATGCATGACACAAACCTTTCTAGGACTACTTGGGCTTCCAACCTCTAGCACCCATTGATGTAGCTTATCATGTACTTCCATCAACAAAATAAAATCCTTCAACTCAAAATGAATTTGAATTTTTTTTCAAGTTCATTGAGAACATTTAATAACAAGTGAAAACCATTCTACAACATGTAAATGCTAATTAAAAGCAATGTCATTATAAACATTGAACACCTCACACCTTTTAGGTTGATTATCGAGTATGGCTTTATCTACATAAGGAAATAATAAAAAAGACCTTACCATAATATTTGTCCACTTTAGTACAAGCTCTATGCCATCACCAAACAAGTAGGAGATAATTCCTTCAAGCTTAATTTACCATTCTATCTTGCATTGCATCTAGTCTTCAATGTAGAATTCTTGCACCATTATTTTTCACCTTCACTAAACACTTTAGATGTTATAGACACATTTTATCAAGTAGAGATCAATCTTGATTGTAGTGCACCAACAAAATCAGATCAAGTAATTAACACCAAAGTCAAACAACCATGCCAATCAAAGATCTCTCCCTTTCAGATTATCAAAATAGGTCAAGTACCTTCTCAAGGATTATGGTTTATAAAAGTGCAAGTTTCCAAACTCTTTCCATATCTTGTACTACAATTGCATGCAATAGGTACCATTGCTCTTCACATAGGGGTGACTGATCAAGGAGAATTTGATCCTTCAAACGATTTTGTGGCACCACATTTTTATTCTGCAACATGATATATCTTCACCAATATATTCAACATCATCATAAGAAAATGTATGCATATCCTGAAGTCTTAACTCCTATTCTATGATACCACAAAACTACTATAGTGTCAATACTATACCACACAACATCACAATGGCATTACCATAAAATGAAAAATTAATGATTGGTATGAAGAGAGTATTATCAACCATTGTAATAGTTCTTGACTAACACTTCATCTTAATTTGTTTCTTTAATTAAGGGTAAATTTTTTTATAGAGATTAGAGCTACGAACCAAAATGTGTGAACTTTTTGACTGGAACTAATGAACTAGTCTAGGACGCAAACAAGAGGCCTAAATCCCCTTATAATCCATATAAAATGAATACTAATATCACTAGAATCACCATCGGCCACACCAACTTAATTAATATTGTCATCGGCCACCACTTGCCTAACATGTCATAGTGAGATTTGAACTTAGGTGGGGTTGGACACAACCAAGTCACTTAACCAATACACCTACATCTCATTAAAAAACTCATCTTCCTTTGTTATATATTAATACATTCTTCATTCTTCATAAGAAGTCAATGAAACCGAGATAGGTTAGGAAATACATAGACATCATACATCGACTTATCGGGTCTTGTACATAACTTTGCATAATACAAATTTGTAATTATGATTCTAATATAGTGTCTAATCTCTTCTTTACTCTTTCCTTTTTTTTACTGTATTTTAATAAATATTTCAATATTTATTATCAAATATATGCTTCTACAACAACTTATTTAATTTGTTAATTGAAAATTTTCATTTAATCTCCTTAAACTAATCATTAATTTTGAATCAATCTATTTTTAATCCATAATTTAAGAGTAATGATTGACACCCCTCACCCAAAAAAAAATCAAACAAAATAAAAAAACAACTTATAAACATGGCCTCTACCTCTACCTCTACCTCAATTCGAAAAAAAATTAAAAGCTATCAAAATTTAAAAACCTAAGATGAGTAAGCTTTAAAGAAGATGACTTAAGTTATAAGTTAACAGGATTAAATTATTTTCTTTGTTCTTTCCTTTGTCTTTTAATTAAAAAAAAAACAAAAAACAAAACATGTGAAAAATTAAAATGAAAATGATTAAATTCCTATTGGTGGCTTTTTAATTAAGAGGGCATGCTTTTTAGATCTTAATTAAGTTATTAAAATCTATTCTCTTCTAATTTTCTTGCCTCGTCAATCCTCCACAATTTTTTCCATTAATGTGCTTTCTTGCTATTTTAGTTCAGAGAGATTTTAGGTGCAGGGAGTAGCACGATTCTCGCCATTTGACTTTGCTTTCTTTCTAAATTATTCTTCAACAATGGATTAGGACTCAGCACCAATTCTAGTTTTACTTATGTGTTTTTTTTTAAAATTACAAAGCACGCATGCTTCATGGCTTTCACTCTTTTTCCATATAGATTTCTGGATATAGGTTGTTTATGAAGTTTCTCTTTTATGCAGAGTTTGCAGCCATTTAGCTGAAGTCTCTTGGGCTTTGAGTGGGTTTTTGGGGTGCCAAATTGAATTCTACCCCAAAACGGTTCAGCATTGCAAGGTAATGATCATTTCTTAAAACTTGAAAACTATGGTTGCAATGAGTTTCATTCAAGGTGTTGATGAAACAAACAGATTGATTGTTGGAGAAATTAGAATGTAATGTTTCATTTTTTTCTTGGACATGCTGAAAATTTTGTTTTGGGCTCAAGAGGTCTGCATATCCATCCATGCTTCTATTATATGAATGCTTTGCTTATTTGACTGTTTCTGGTGTTTTTAATTTTTAGGGTTGTGCAATAATGGGCAAAGTTAAAATTCCAATAAAAAGAATTGAGAATTCAAATGCCAGGCAGGTCTGCTTTTCCAAAAGAAGGATGGGTATCTTCAAAAAGGCCAGCGAACTATCTATATTATGTGGTGCAGAGATTGCAATCATAGTGTATTCTCCAGCAGGAAAGGCCTTCACATTTGGGAGTCCAGACATTGATTTTGTGATTGACAAATATCAAAACATTCCAGTCGAGGTAAATGATAAGAAAATTCAGAAATCATGGAGATCAGAACAAGTATACAACTCTATACTAAGGGAGCTAGATGCAGAAAAAAAACGCACAGATAAGCTCAAAAGACAAGAAAAAAACAAAGTGGATTCCTGGTGGAGAGGCGATACAGAGAATCTAGAGCTGCATCAACTGGTAGAGTTTAGTGATACACTTAAAGCATTCAGGGAAAGGATCAGTCAGGTTGTACAAGAGAAGGAATCAAATAATTTTAATGGCAGGCTCTCAAATGAAATGGAATCTGCACAAATATTGCCCCCAGTACAGCCTTATCAACCACATAATTTATGGGATGAGCAAGGAGTATTCACCACAGAGTCTATGATGGGCTCTTCTTCCTTGAATGAATCCAATCATGCAAGCAATGCATCTATGCAAAGTGGCAATGAATGGCCATTCTTGACTTATGAGAATCCAACCTTTTCCAATGAAGGCATGCCATCCCATTTGCTCATGCCAGATGAGGGTTGTCTGCCTTTGTCTACTGAGCTATCTGATTTGCAAAGGTTGGTGATGCCTGCAAGCAACCAACATTTATTATCTGATAAATAATTTATAGTCTCTGGTTTTCATTCTATATATTTATTTATAAGCTGCCTACTATACATAATTCCCTTGTGGCACTCTTTAGATATGTGGCTGTGTGATTACAATATCACCATCAATGAAGAAATATGAAATTTCTTATAAGGTTTTAATGGGTTTTTGTTCACTAATTCAAATGATATTAAATTGATTCCATTGTTGTTGCATATGATTTTACTGTTATTTTATTTGTTTTTTCTTATTTTATTTTATTTTTTCACATTTTTAATTTCAATTTGGACAAATTTAAACCCACTTTAACGAAGTTTTTTTTAATTGAATTATGTGAAAAAAAACATAATACATGCATGATAAAAAAGACAGTATGTTAGCATACCCCTAAACTAAGATATATCCAGAGAATCCGAGAAACCAAAACCACTACAATTCCATTACATCATAACTGACCTCAACAGTTCAAAAGATAAAAGAAAACAAAGCCTTCCCTCTCCACAGTTTTTTAAAGCTGAACTCAAGCATATTTTACCTTTGCTAAACGTTTTCAAATTTTAGCTTCAATTTTAAGAAAGCAAATTTGGCTTTGCCTGTCATTTGCAGTTTTCAATTCATATAAATATCATTTTGGAATCTGGAGGCTATTCAGATTTTTTTTTTCGAATAACTTTTTAGAAATTTAAAACATATTTTAGCTTTTCTTGCCTTTTCAGTTTTTAATTTCTATAATTAAAACGATTTTGGTGGCCCGAGGCTGTATACCATACATCTGTTCGAAATTTACATTTTTTATTTTTAATTTAGAGAAATTTGAAGCAGATTTTCGCATTCCTCGCCTTTTACCTGCCGGCTGTTTACCTTAAATATGGAAAATTTCATTTTTAACTTAAATTCCTACAAATTTGGAGTAGATTTTAACTTTTCTCTTTAAATTTCTGTAATAAAAATGATTCTGCAACTCTGATTTTGTTTATCTTATATCACTTGCTTAATATTTATCGTATTTAGTTTCTAGAACCCTGTAAACTGCTTACCTTAAATTATTATTATTGGAACTCTTCAAGATATTATATATTACATGAGTGGACAAGTTCATTTCTGGGACTTTGAAAGCTGCAGCTCGTCTTCCTGTTTTTATCAGTAAGAAAGATGAAATGCTTCACACTGTAAATCCCTTGACGC
The DNA here is from genome assembly GCA_037957365.1 of Torreya grandis. NCBI lineage: Eukaryota > Viridiplantae > Streptophyta > Pinopsida > Cupressales > Taxaceae > Torreya > Torreya grandis. The sequence continues at coordinate 1,901,057 of JARHVA010001646.1, forward strand.
TAGAAATTCATCATATTCTAGACGCTACTATGAACAAAAAAATATGGGCTCTCAGTTTAGATGAAGAAGCACAATGAAGAAATTGGTGTTGAGCTGATTGTCGACTCAACAAAAGTCATGTCAGGTAATTGTATTTACAAATTTAGAAATTTCACTAGAAAATTTCTTTTTTTGTACATAGATTCCATGAATTGTCATGGCCTCAGATGATTGTATTTGGAAATTTCACTAGAAAACTTCATTTTTTTATATATAGATTCGCTGAAACGGCACGGCAGATTAAAAAAATCTGATAAACTTGTCTTGTTTGTTTTTTTTTGGGGAGACTAATCTCACTGTCGTAAGTTCTGATTATTGAATATAAGTTTATGAAATATAATTGTGTTACATGAATTATGCCTTCCAGAATGCAGAATGAACGGCCGCATAGTAGCTAGTCATGTCCATTGTGCCAGTCATGTCATTCAAACTTTTCTATTTAATTAAAGTCTACACTCTAAAATGATATGATTCATAAAGTATTGCTATGATTCATTATAGGTTATCAGAAGAGCAAATTGTACTAGAAATCAAGGGAAAGACATGTATATTAAGATGCATAATTAGTTTTTTTGGTTTCATATTAACAATGTATTTAAATATCAAAAAAATACGAAAGAAACAATGGAACATTCAACAAATCTATAATTGTAAAGAAATATAAACAGAGAACATAATCATGAGACAACAGCATTGACAATATTTTGGTCAAACACCATCTTTTTCAAGGTCAATCATTCTAATACATTGTTGTAGATTTCTTATTTGACATATTTCATGTCCTACATTTTCAATATACACATTTAGGACCGAGCATCTCAATCACCCCCCTAAGGGCATTGAGGAATAGGGTCAAAGCATAACCAACATATAATTGTACTTCTTATATTGTTTACATGCAGGAGATCGAAATGTAATTAAATCATATGAACTAGAACTAGATCTTGACGAATTGTAAAAAATGCATAAACTACATTACACTAAAACATATTGCTGTAGAATACAAATATTTGCATTAGATACATCTTTTGCAAATGAAAATACATTGTGGGGTGATAATTTTTATGTAAATTGGCTAGCCAAATGACTAAATATACATATGCATTTGGCCTTTCACAAGGAAAAATAATTATCTTTGATTCAATCAAGAATCTAATAATATTTCATACTCTATCATGTTCTATAACAAAAATCATATTTTTGGACACTATGAACTATTAAAATTTAAGAAAAGACTACTCTATTCCATTGACACCTAGACAACTATCAACTACTTGCATTGATCTTCAATCCTATTGGGCAAATATTTTGCATGAATTTGAAACTAATGGCTTGAATATGTTGAATATAAATACTTGTGGTGAAAGCTTATTTGAATCTATCTATTAATTGAAATTTTTAATGTTTGGCATATAATGTCGGTGTCGCTGTGTTACACACTCATTTTACAATACAATATTGTGCAAAAATAAAAAGGCACTCTATTACCTACAAACAAAGCTAGGAGATGATTTAAGCCAAAATACACATAATCTTACAAATTTGCAAGCATACATTATCAGCATGAGAATTCCTTTCACATAAGGTGAAATTGAAGGAGGTGACTTTTGCTTAGAATGAATATTCATGTTACTAAATGTCAAAAACCAATTGCCGTCAACAAGTAAATCTATAGAAAAGATGTATTGTAATTTATTACAACCCAAAACCACTTATAACATAATATTTTCCAAACAAACATAATTCACATTCACTTTGAACCACTAACAATAAAATATTGACATTAAAGTATAAAAAAAACTAATGTTTAAGAGTACACCAAGGGCATCCCTTCCAACTTATAAACAAATTGTATAAAATAATTCACACAATGTTGCAAACAAGAATGAATGCAAAGCATCTAGAGAAATAAAAAAATACTAAAAGACATTGAAGACACACCAAAACATATCTGCATTGTTTGTGACCAACTACACTTTAAATATAAGATGTTAGATTTCAAGCAATAAAAAAAGACACATGTAAAGTTGAAAATAAACAATTGCATGATTCCAAAAAATGATATGTGTCAACTGAAATAACGTATTTCAAAATGGATCCCTTCCAAAATTTACAACACTTGAGTGGCTTAGGGTAAATACACCCTTGACATATGTACAAATGCTCAAAGACCTTAAAGATCATATGGTTTCACTATGAATCACATTTGCACACATTATAAAGCTATGATCTAAAAAACCACAAATTGGCTTAGTTAGCACAATTATATCATCAAACACTAACATAATAAAAAATACATTATCATGATCGTTAGATGAAAAATCAATGATTTCTGTTGACCTAAAATGGAAATTAGAATAAAAAATGCATGCCAAGAAGGAAGAGTGCATGGAAACATTATCATGCATGCTCTAACACAATTGTGTGAGAGAAAATTATACTAATAAAAAAACATCAAAATGAAAAATATTGGAAACAATTCCTTAATGTTAAGAAAAATAAATTGATGTAGTTGTCAAACCTCAGATAATAGTGAATCAATCGGTGAGGATGAAGATTAAATACCCTATGAGACTTTGGTACATGGACTCATAAAGCCAACATTTATTCATGACTTGCAAGATAAAATAATCCAAATTACACCAGGCTAACAACCACTTGTAGTATTCAAAGATAAGTTTTCTAAGGAAATGAATTTCCCAATATTTTTTAATGGTGATCATCACAATGAAGACATAGAAAAATGTTATTCATACACCAAAATTAAACAATGGAAATTGAAACACACTAATTATGATTTCACATATCATATCATAATTCTATTCTTCAAAATAATGAAAATTATTATAGACCAAGTAGTTACGATAATCTAGGTAAGAATTAGAAAAAAAAAATTAAAAGGTATAAAATTTATAGAAAAATATGTCAAATACAAACCAAATTATAAAAATTTCTAAAATGTAACATTGGGTATACTTTGATTTCAAAAAAGAAATAATATCAATAGATTATTTACAAAAACTATGGAGAAACACATTTTTAATTTTTATTGAATGAAGACCACCAACATTCTTTGTTACATTCTCGAGTGCTAAACACAATTGGAAGCCACTCCCATGTGGATTGTAAAAATTTCACAAGAAGCATCAACAAATAAAAAAATCAAAACAATCTAATACTTTTAATATAATTGATAATACTTACTTGGCAAGAAAAGAGTTTGTCATGTGTACAACATAGAATAAACGCAATGTTAAAAATGATATACAGAGATAAATATTTGTTTGGAAAAATTGAAGGTCACTTTTTAGTTACATAATTTCAAAGTCAAGGAAACCAAGACACACATTTCATGTTATGGATAAATTCAACACCAATCTACAGAAAGAACAAGAATGCTTATATATATATATATATATATATATATATATATATATATATATATATATATATATATATATATATATATATATATATATAAACACACTCAAATCAAATATAATTAAATTGTACACGAACATTAGCATGCAAAGCATTGTGACAAAAAGATAAAAATGCATTGCAGATATAATTTACATTTCCATCTAATGAGAATAACAATCATCCTTGAACCATTCAATGAATTCACTCAATAAGCACTCAAAAATTCAACACATCTTCTTACTAATTTGCAAAGCAAACACTATGAAACTTATGTCATATTTGATATATTTTTTTGGCACAATAAAAAATGAATGAAAGTAAATAAATAGAAGCAATAAGAAGCACACTTAGAAAACCAACATTTTTTTTTTTGAAATGAAAACCATAACAAGCATGGAATAACAATTTTTCAATGAAAATGCCACATCTATGGAAAGCAAATACAGATGCACAATCCATACTAAATGCTTATGCCACAACATCTTATTGCACTTCTTACATGACAAAAGTTGATAGGAAAATGACAAGGGAATTTGAAATAATTTTTAGAGAACATCAAGCAACAAATATATAGGATATTCAAATGATATATAACCTAGGAAATACATTGCTCAATAGACAAAAAATGTCTACTCAACAAGTTGTGTACATAGTCCTATCATTTTCATTGATTACTTACTCAAAGGAATGCATGTTCATAACCACAAGACCTTCAAAAGAACATACATTTATCCTAAAACCTCTAACATTCTTGACCCATGAACCCAATGAATTGGAAAATATCATGTGAAAAAATATAATAGACTACTATCTTCCAGGACCAAAATTATTAATAGACATTTATCTTGCTGAATTTATTTCAGAATATAATAAAAACAAGGAAAAAATGCTCGTGTTATTAGATTTATCAAATAAAATAAACATATTGACATTTAAAACTATTCTAGAGACAGGATATTGTTATACATCCCTTTTATGGGAAATGAAAATAACCAAAAATATGTCTTCACAACTTGGATTCATATATATATATATTCCATGAAACTATGTGAATGCTTGTGAATTTGAGCTTATGAATTTAAACTAATAAAAATAGAAATTTCATTCAAATTGTAGAAAACATCAAAAGGGAGAGAATATGTAAGCAAATTATAGATTAGATAAGGATTCTTACCACCATTTTGCTCCTCTTAGCTTCCCTCCAAGATCTTCAAACCAAGTTTCCAATGATTCTAGACTTTACTTTATGGAATGCTATGGATAGACTCAGACTTTATGATAACATGATCTTAGCATGATGATAGATTAAAATGATAGAATGGTCTAATTGATAATATGGACATGGAGTTTCTATGGATTCATTTATTATTTTAGCCATGGAGGGAAAATCAATGGCCAATATTCAAAGTTGGGATGAAGAGGATCAATGGTGGAGGATTATCCAAAGAATTAAAAATTCCTTGGAAGCCTATATTATAGATGCTTCTAGAAAGGAAGGGGTAGCATAGAGAGGATTATAGAATTGAAGAATTCTATAATCCATTAGGGGGATAAATATGATTAGTATGTGATTAGATAGGTAATTAGGGACTATGGATGTCGCAAAGCCTAAGAATAGGCTATGATAGGTGGGATTAGAATTTAAAATTACAATATAATAGACAAGTGAGATTAGTTAGTGGATAATACATGATTATAAGAATTAATAGGTTGGTGGGGATAATATAAGGTTAGTGGATGAAGAATAATGAAGGGGATGTTAGATAAATGACCAAAAAGGGTGATATTAGGATGAAATTAGAAGAGATCAGAAAAATTAGTGTCAAATAATAGTAATACTAGTGATGATAAATGAAGCAAAAAAAATTAGATGCATACATTTTCCTCCTCTTTGAAAGGGTATTGAAAGTGGATGAAGTGGAAAGAGTAATAGTCTTTCAAAGAAAAACTATTTCATGGATGCATGTTAGTGGACATATGATGGTAGTGGGTATGATTACCCTTTAAGGGGACATGTGTGGAGGAATGAGATGGATGGCCACTCAAAAATGGAAATGAGGGATGGGATGTGATGAATAGATAATGGGATGGGATGAGAGATGTGAGATAGATGATGAATAAAATAATCTTGACCTGAGCAAGAAGATATAAAGTGATGATGCCCCTAGCAAAGACCTATGCACAAGGAGTGGAAATAGTTGTGCCATAGTTGTTGACACATCCCAAGGGGGAATCAATCATAACATGGTGATGATAAGATAAAATGTTGTAAGATTTAGACATATCCTAGGCAAGGACACATGTTAGGGAGAGCTATGGACCAAGATGAGACTAATGTGATAAAATTAATGATGAGTGTAGATCAAATCTAAAGTAGAGTGATATGATGATAAAGATGAGAGAGAATAAATGATATGATTGAGTGACCAAAAAATTAAGGGAAATAATTAGACTTTAATGCATTAAATCAATTATCCATAATGTGATTAATAGTGATGATGCCCCTAAGAAAGACACATGCAAGGTAGAGATAATAACATTATGATCCTGGTCATGCCCCAATCAAGGGAAGAAACTATAAAATTTAACTGATGAATCGAACAATCAATTATAGTAGATGACTAATGGGAGAAGATATGGATGTTGTGACTTGTCAGGCCCAATCAACAAGTGTAGGAGATTGACAAAAAGATTAGGGAGATGATTTTGGGGATGATGATTGATCAATAGATTGTTTGATTAATGATTGATGTTATAACTCAAGGATTTGATTGATGCAAGACTTGAGGATGATGAATAATAATATATATTCAATGAAAAATGGTGGGGAAAGGGGATAGAGTAGCCAAGCTAACCTTTGGCACACCATGTGATTAAGTGCTACCTACATAGTCTAAAAAGACCTCAAATCAATGCAGTTTAGACTAGATGATAAATGACAAGATAGACTTGAGGATGATGATGATGATGATGATGATGATGATGGATGTGAAACATGCTATTTTTTAGATATATGTAATGTGTGATGATAATTGGATTGAGAGTTGAGTTGATATGTTGATTGGTTAGAGGATATACACATGATGATAAAAAGACTCAAAGGAATGATTAGATATTAGATGAGTGGACTAAGATGATTGAATTGATGATGGGATTAATATGATTAAACATTTAGACACATGAGAGAAGATAAGAGAAAATATGAGTGTGTCTATTATCAAGCCATCATTTTTGTAATAAGACTCATCACAACATAAGCAATCTAATTGAAATATAACACTAGGCAATATGCCCCATGATATAAGTATGACCAAGAGGACATTGTGCCAAAGTGCATAAAAATGAGCAAATAACAAACTCTACTTCATCGAGGGTACCTAAAAACATCATTATAACTTTTGGTGCCATCATAGCATCCTCATTCATTTTCCAATAGACAAAAATATTTATGCTATAAGAAAGATTAAAATATTACAAAAAAGATATATACAAAAAACATTTGAAAATAAGTGAATATAGACAAAAAGACAAATAAAAACACACAGATCATACAAATAACATACACATAAATATATACATTTAGTTTCATTGTGTCTTTTGTAATTATCTAGATGAGAGTCGATAAAATTATTGATCAGGGGACACGTTGGACTAAATTGGTCATGATCATGTGAATTTGGATTAAGGTTATAGACTTGGACAAGGTTATGGAGTTGGATTAGACTAATGACTTTCATTAGGATAAGGATGTGGAATACATAAGACAAGATGACTAGGATGTTAAGATAAGGAAAGACTATTAGAACATAAGACAAGGTAGGATTATAATGAGATGGACAACTTAGGACATAGGATAAGATGATTGGAATACTCAAGATACAAGACAAGAAGACAACTTAGAGTTTTTGGGATTTTATAATTTTTAGGGTTTTTAGAATATATCAATTTTTAGGTCTTTTGGGATATGTATGTACACTATAAAAATAGGGTTACTAGCAAAGGGAATATAAATCCTAGAAACCAAGATAAAGATGGATGGAATAATGGATGGGATGACCAAAAGATGAGGGTGATGATGTAAAAGGGATGAGGACAAAAGAAGAATGGACCAGGGATCGCCAACAACCACATCTTGAATGAAATAAATATCTAGTTGCCTGAGTGTTAAGTGGGGGATATGTCAACATGAATCCAAGATAGTTCTTAGGACATCTTCCACTTCCTTACAAAGGTCAAGAATATAAGAAAGGACGGACATAATAGGGTAAAAGATATGATGGTAGATGATGGGTAGGGTTAATGGAGTGAGGGATAAGATAGACATGGATGATATAGATGGGATTGATAAAGGATGGATTTTTCCCCCAAGTGTTGAGGTAAAATGTGAACAACATATTATTTTTACCATGATGTCAAAAACCAATTTTCATCATGGTATTTTCCCAAGGTGCCAGAAGACTAGTTTTCACCATTAGATGAATGTGTTTTTTTGACTTTTTTGGCATCTCAATTTATTAGAGGCGTACGAGATGTAGGATTACAAATGCTTTATTAATTTTTATCCAACACCTATCCTAGAGAGATGTGATGATAGGATCATGTTATCAATGTTGGATGTATTGATGTCCATATGACATTTGATTATTCTCGATTGAGATCCCTATAGATATCTAGACCAAATGTATTTATCACCCCTATGAGAGACAGTATTAATCAGGAAGGTGATGGGAGGCATGGATTGGATTAGATCTTGATGTTGATGGGGGTGTATTGGAATTGAATGGATGATAGGATCATGATAGGAAGGTGTGATGGGTGATTAGGTATTAGGACTATCATTCACATACATCATTGGAGATGTTGGACATTCCACATTTGATTCATGTCATATGAAAAAATTTGTAGGATATTCAAGATGATTTGACTTTATGGTTCATATTTGATCTGATTATTTTAAGGATTATCAACCATACTGATAGTTCTTTTGACATTATTTTGATTTTTAGACTTGATTATTTTTTGACTACCCCCTGGTGCCTGACTTTGATCTTCACCAAAGGAGAATGATCTTGGACTTCATAAATGATTATGATTTTAAATTTGATGGTCCCTTAGTGCCTTGGAGAGAATTTCACTAGGAGACGACACTTTTTGATTAGGTTGATGATTTGAATTTTCTTGATTTTGACTTATTGGATCAAAGGTTATTTGATCATCCTGAATGACTTTTGAATATGATCTTGGACCTTTATAATTTTGGCACTTATTATGCTACTTGAGGGAGTGTCCAATGATGTATGTGTCTATTCATCCTTATGGATGTTGATTAAATGATCACTGATAGGAAGAAAAGGATCTATGATGGATGAAGGTGGTGGAGATGGTAAGACAAAGTCAATGAGTTGATATTGGGAAACATGGTCATCATAGGGGTTCTTAGGAGACCCAATTTTGACATCAATGAATATCTCCTCAAGATCAACAAAAGGATCACTAAGACTATCTATAGTACATTCATCCAAAGTAGGATCAGATCCACTCTGATGATCTTTGATAGATAAAGTTATAAGATCTTTATTATGACTTCATCATCTTGATTGGAATCAAAAGATATGCCTGGTGATTGATTGTCATCCAAATTGGAGGTATCTTCAAAAGGGCAGGCATAGTCATCATCTGCTATAATATTTATGAGGGATGATGTTTCTAATGAATAATATGATTTAGATATTAGTGTTTAACATGATCCCAATGTAGATAACACTTATATTAAATTTGATGCTGACTCTGATGTATAAGATGCAATGCTACTAGTAGAGGATTCATGAGATAAGGGAGGAATAAGTATATGATAAATGGACTCATATTCGATAGAGTAACTATCAAAAATGGGGGGACCATGGAATATGGATGTGGTGTCTTGACATTGGATTAGAAAGGGAAGGGCTTGATCATGATCGAAAGGGAAAGAATAGGATTACCTTTATTAGTATTGGAAGGGGTAGTTGACTGGATATGACTAATTAATGGATGGTTTGAATGAGATTGGGTGGTGTGAATACTAGAATTTTTTTGACATGAATGGGTGTGGATTGGAGGTAATGTTTGTTAAGTTGTGGAGCTAAAAGCTTCACTATTATGCAAATGGTGGAGGTTGCTGAGTGTTAAAGCAACTGACATCGGTCATATCTAGTTACATAGCAACTGGCATCAGTTAGGTGTCAGTCGGCATCAGTCAGACAGTAACCGATGTCGGTCATCTCCAGACAGAAAGAGATCGATGTCGATCGTCTGTGCATTCCAGAACTGGTCTAATTTTAGACAGACAGTTTGTTTACATGTAAAGACTAATTTTAGTCTTGAGTCTGTGTTTCTAATTATTGTTTGTATGGGATCTATTTAAGAGACCCATGGGCTGTATTGTAATTAAGGACTAAGGACTAAGAAGGCTTAGATCCTCAAGTGTAAGATCAGTTGGTCTACAGTTAGCAAGATCAGGGAGATCTACATGGTAAGTAAGATCAGTTGATCTATAGGGTGTGCAAGATCAAGAAGGTCTACTTGGTAAGCAAGGTCAAGGAGATCTGATGTATGGTAGGCAAAGCAACCATTGAGTTGATTGTCACAGGTGGACTGGAAGTAGGCAACAACAACCATTGGGTTGATTGTCACTGACTGGTGGAGCAATTAGGGTAGGCAACAAAAACCATTGTGTTGATGGTTGATTGTCACTATTGGAGGGAACAACTTTGTGTTGAGTTGTTTGTAATTGATTGTGTGTGAGAGAGAGAACTCTTGAGAGAAATACTGGACACCCAAGAGGTGTGGAAGAGTGTGATTTCTTCATTGTATGCTAGAAGAGTGTTAATACATATTGTATTGTTTCTTGTATCATATTCTATGCTATTTTTGAATTCTAGTTACTTATTACTTCTAGTTTAATTATGTGTTTAGTTGCTTATACAAAGGTAATCAAGTGTGCTCTTAGGAGTGGATCCTAAAAAGTGGTATCAGAGCGGGTTAGTGATTGTTGATTACAGGTCACTCACAGGGGTTTCTATTTGAGTGGGAGTATAGCAATGGCAGAAGAAAGTATGCTAAGAATGGAGAAATTTAATGGCAAGAATTATCAATTATGGAGGATGTAGATAGAGGATTATCTGTATCAAAAAGATTTGTACTTACCATTGGGTGGGGTTTCATGCAAGCCCACATGTATGCAAGATGAAGAATGGAAGGTTCTTGATAGAAAGGCTCTTAGAGCTATAAGGCTCACCTTGGCAGCTTCTGTGTTTCCCAACTTATCTCAGGCAAGGATAATGGTAGAGTTAATGGAATCTTTGGCAAATTTATATGAAAAACCCTAAGCTTCGAATAAGGTATTTCTTATGAAGCAATTATTTAATTTGCAAATGCTGGAAGGTGGATCTGTGTATAGTCATCTTAGTGATTTCCATGGTTTGGTAAACTAGTTAAATTCAATCAAAATAGTTTTTGATGATGAAATTAAGGCTCTCTTAATCTTATGCTCTTTACCTGAAAGTTGGGATAGCTTGGTAATGGCAGTAAGTAATACTGCGTCTGCTTCAAATATCTTGAAAGTTGATGATGTTGTTAGTGTAATCTTGAATGAAGAAATTCACAGGAAAAGCATAGGTGGGACATTAGGTAATGCTTTAAGTGTTGAAAGTAGGGGAAAGAAAAGAGAGAAGATTGAGCAAGGGAAATCAAGGTCAAAGATAGGCAAGAGATCCAGATCCAAGTATGGCAGTATATCCTACTGGAATTGTGGAAAGAAAGGGCATGTAAAGAAAGATTGTTGGTTGGTAGGAGATCAACATGAAGTTAACAAAGAAGCAGATGTTGCAGGTATTATTGCACATGATGCTCTTGTATGTTCCTTGGATAAAGTAGAATCTTGGGTTTTAGATTTTGGTGCCTCTTTCCATGCAACCCCAAATAGGGAATTTTTTCATGATTATGTCTAAGAAGACTTTGGAAAAGTTTATTTAGGGGATGGTAAGCCTTGTCAAATTGTTGGCAAAGAGAAAGTGCAGCTGAAATTGCAGACATGCAACATATGGGTGTTGAAGGATGTCATGCATGTTCCCATCCTGAAGAGGAGTCTAATTTCTATAAGAAAGTTGGGTGATGAGGGTTGCACAATAACTCTCATAGCAAAATCTTGGAAAGTTTCCAAGGGTGCACTTGTATTAACAAGAGGTAAGAAAGTAGGTACACTTTATCTATCTACTTGTATTACTAATTTTCCTTCTATTTTATCTACTTCAGATGTAGATGCAAAGATGTGGCTCTATAGGCTTGGTCACATGAGTGAGAAGGGAAAGCATGTTCTTAAGTCTCATGTTTTTGACACTTTTAAGAACTGGAAAGCCTTGGTTTTCAAAGAGAAGATGATGGATAGAGATCAGCTCAAGAGGCTGAATAATTCTGAGTAGGGCAAGGTTAATTTGGACAAGGTTATGATCCAAAATGAGCTCATAGGTAAAAATCATCACTCACAGCAAAACACAGAGACTGACGTCAATCAGGAAACTAACGTCAGCGATCAGGTAAGAACCAACATCTGTCAGGTGTAGATTGAGGTCGGTGATGTCAGGTAGGTAAACACCGATGTTGGTTAGGGAACTGACATCGGCGATGACTTCAGTCACATGAAACCAACATCGGTCAGGTGCAGACTGAGAGATGACCAAGATCAACCACTATTAGAATAAAATTTGGGCAGATAGCAAGCTGTCAAAGAGTCTCAAACACCCATGAGGAGGACTGAAAGTGTAAGTAAGCCTCAAATTCATTATTCTCCTTCTTTATATTACTTATTGCTCACTGATGACGGAAAACTAGGAAGTTTTGAAGAGGCAATGCAAGTAGAATCTAGGAAATAGTGGGAGCATGGCATGAATGAGGAATTTGATTCCTTGGAGAAGAACCAAGCAGGAGATTTGGTTGAATTGCTAGCTAGAAAGAAAGCATTGAAAGATGAATGGATTCATAGGTTAAAGAAAGGAGAGAATGGACAGGTGAGACAGAAGGCCAGGTTATATGGTCTTGAGCAAGCTCCAGGATAGTGGTATAGGTTTGACAGGTTTATGACAAAGCATATCTTTATTCAATGTCAATGTAATCACTGTGTTTATTTTACTAGGTTGGATAATGGTTGCAACATTATCCTGTTACTGTATGTAGTGTATATGCTTGTTGCAAGGTCACACATGCAGGGATTTGCTGAGCTAAAGGTAAAAGTAGCTCAAGCATGTGCCAGGAAGGATTTAAGAGCAAAAATCCTTGGCATGAGTATTTCTAGAGACAGGGAAGATCACAAGTTGATTTTATCTCCAGAGGATTATGTGAATAAGGTAGTGGAGAGGTTCAATTTACAAGATGCAAAATTGGTAAGCACACCTATGGTTGGATAGTTCAAGTTGAGCTATGAACAGTGTCCTAAATCACATGATGAGGTTGAGTACATATGCACTAGACCTGATATTACCCAAGTAGTGGGAGTTGTCAGCAAGTTTATGGCCAATTTGGGAAAGGAGCACTGGAAAGTAGTTCAGTGGATTCTCAGATATCTGAGAGGGACTAGTAGTAGGTCTTCATGCTATGCAGGGTCAAGCACTTCTCTACATGGGTATGTAGATTTAGATATGGCAGGGTACTTGGATGATAGGAGAAGCACCATAGGATATGTGTTCACTATTGGTGGTATGGTAGTTAGCTAGATTTTAGAGTTATAGAAGGTTGTTGCAGTCACGGTGACTTGCAAGGATATGAACCCTGCAGGTATGTTAACAAAGCTGGGAATAAAGGAGAAGTTAAATCTTCATTCAACTTGTGTTGGTCTTCAAGATTGAACTTGAAGAGAGATACAAGCCAAAAACAAATTAGAGGATGTATAAGTACAGGTACAGATGCAGCTTTTTATCTCTAAGTGGGAGATTGTTAAGTTGTGGAGCTAAAAGCTTCATTATTATTCAAATGGTGGAGGTTGTTGAGTGTTAAAGCAACTGACATCGGTTAGATCAACTGACGTCGGTCATATCCAGTTACGCAGCAATCGGTATCGATTAGGCATCGACTGGCATCGATTAGACAGTAATTGATGTCGGTCATCTCCAAATCGATAGAGACTGACATCGGTCATCTGTGCATTACAGAACTGGTCTAATTTTAGACAGACAGTTTGTTTGCATGTAAAGACTAATTTTAGTCTTGAGTCTGTGTTTCTAATTATTGTTTGTATGGGATCTATGTAAGAGACCCATGGGCTATATTGTAATTAAGGACTAAGGACTAAGAAGGCTTAAATCCTCAAGTGTAAGATCAGTTGGTCTGTAGGTAGCAAGATCAGGGAGATCTACATGGTAAGTAAGATCAATTGATCTACAGGGTGTGCAAGATCAAGAAGGTCTGCTTGGTAAGCAAGGTCAAGGAGATCTGCTATATGGTAGGCAAAGCAACCATTGAGTTGATTGTCATAGGTGGACTAGAAGTAGGCAATAAGAACCATTGGGTTGATTGTCACTGACTACTGGAGCAATCAGGGTAGGCAACAACAACCATTGTGTTGATGGTTGATTGTCACTATTGGAGGGAACAACTCTGTGTTGAGTTGTTTGTAATTGATTATGTGAGAGAGAGAGAACTCTTGAGAGAAATACTGGACACCCAAGAGGTGTGGAAGAGTGTGATTTCTTCATTGTATGCTAGAAGAGTGTTAATACATATTTTATTGTTTCTCATATCATATTTTGTGCTATTTCTGAATTCTAGTTACTTATTGCTTCTGGTTTAATTTCGTGTTTAGTTGCTTATACAAAGGTAATCAAGTGTGCTCTTAGGAGTGGTTTAATTCCATGTTTGAATTAGATTGGGTGGTGTGAATACTAGAATTTTTTTGACATGAATGGGTGTGGATTGGAGGTAATGTTTAATGGATGGGGTTGAATTTTGTATGATGTGGAGTGTTCATCTCAAGAAGATAAGAAAGGAGGACATCCCTATTGGCTATAAAGCATTATTCAATCAAGGTATTAACCAAATATGTTTTAGATGCCATGAATTAATATGGGAAAAAGTATGGATGATGTGGTTCATCAGCCCCAATCGGTAGGTGTGGGGTATTTAATGGTCATATCGAGGAATAAAGATGGGATGCATGGAGCGAATTTGGACAAAGGCTTGCTTTAGTCTAGTCTCAAGCTTGATCGAGTATTTTGACATGATGTGATGTTTGATGAGGTAATATAATATCAAGTAGAAAAAATTAAGATGTGAGTTAAGCCTTGATGATGTTGACTAGTTTCAACTGGGTGAGCTATGACAATCTCTAAGACTTGACTAGGGCTAGAGTAGCCTGAGAGAGTGATTTCAACTAAAGATTGAACAGATTAAGACTAGCTCAAGACTAAGATGATCAAATTAAATAGGATGAGATGATTTGATTGATAGGTGGATTGGCTTGTGATTATGACTCAAACTTTATTAGACACAATCAAGCTAATGATGATGACCCTAATATGTAAAGAATGTTTTTGCTAATGTAGATGAAGACTGATGTTCAAATACAAACTTGATAGGATGTAACATTATTGAAGTCTAGTGATGTGTAATGGCCTTTTAATTACTCATAGTAATCCTATCATGTGTAATCCCACCTTACCATCTTAAGGTTCAATATTAGAGCTAAATTATTTATTTCAGTAAGTGCAGTTTAGGCTCAAAGATGCTGAACAATATTAGGAATATTCTCTATTCATGAGGGTTGGGGCATTTGTATTCCCAACCCATGGGCTTGCATATTTATAATTTGTTTGGATTTGATCACCCCCAATTCTTCAAATGATCATCAAAATGAACCATTCTCCAATGCTTCAACAAGGAATCATCATATCCAACAAGTTATAGGGAAATATGGTTTCACCCACTTACAAGGGTATTCCTTTCTTGCTCTCAAGTTTCAAATTTGAAGTGTAGTTTATATTACATATTTCATTCATGGACACTGACTAATACATATTCATTTTATTTTTTGCTTGGAGAAATTTTACACTTGGAGCCTTTTCCCAAAACAAAATTGTGTTGTACACACTCAACAAGTATATATTTATCCTTTTACTCTAATATTTGTAATGCATTTAATACTATAATAAAAGGGGAACATTTTTAAGCACTAAAATTTGGAATTAGACACTTTGTAATGCATTTTTTTTATCTACCTTCACACAAAATTACGTGTACATACATATATGACTTTAATTTTCCATTTTCTCACATCCACATGTTATCTATAGGTCCAATCCTTCTAAATTGCTATCAGTCACCTATAATAATTCCCTAATTTTTTACAAACCAATAACCATTATACTTAGACATCTCTAGATCATTAGATCAATGTTCCTAACTCCCATACAAAAATTTCAATCTAAGATGGTATTATCCAAATATGATGATTTCATCATTTTCGCAAAAATAATCATTCTTATAGGTCAACCCATGTTCTTAGCATGTCAATGGTGTGTGATTTAGATACTCCAATTTTATTAATTCTACGTCAAATTTCAAAATGGAATGACTTCCTTTAATTTCACATAATCTAGTCTAAAATCATCTATTCATCTAATATACATGTTCAAATTTACCTCAAGACATCTATAGGTGAGCCAATTCAACATATTAGATATGTTCAATTATCATTCTCTATTCTTATTATCTGATCAATTAT
The DNA here is from genome assembly GCA_037957365.1 of Torreya grandis. NCBI lineage: Eukaryota > Viridiplantae > Streptophyta > Pinopsida > Cupressales > Taxaceae > Torreya > Torreya grandis. Next base: position 1,917,267 of record JARHVA010001646.1, read on the forward strand.
CATTCTCTGTTCATATTCTCTAATCAATTATCATTCTCTGTTCAATTTCTTGAATCAATTATCATTCTCTATTCAATTTCTCTTATCAATTATCATTCTTTATTTAATTTATCTAGTCAATTATGATTCTTTGTTAAAATTTTGTGATCAATTATTATTCTCTAATCAATTATCATTCTTTGTTAAATTTATCTGATCAATTGTCATTCTCTATTCAATTATCATTTTTCTCTGTTCAATTCCTTCTTTGTTGATCAATTCGACAATTTCCCTTCTTTGTTTGATCACATTCTCTGTCTCAATTTATTATTTATGTATTTTATCTATTTAATTAATAATATTTCAATTACTAATTTTCCTCTTGTCCCCCTCCAAAGGCCATCTTCATGCAAAGAGGAATATTGGGATCCTAAGAATATACCCTTGAGAGCACACTAATTATGCAAAGAATTAATAATAAAAAGGGATTATTCTCCACCCCTCATCTTAAAAATAAGATGAATGTCCCACCTTTGAGATTCATGTGCTTTATTGGAGAGGATGCTCCACCCTTCATCTTGGAAACAAGATGAAGGGCCCACATTCATTCATCTTTGCTAGTTACAAAGGGGAATTATCCACCCTTTATCTTGGAAACAATATTAAGGGCTTATATTCTTCCATCATTTATATTTTTAAAGGTCATCCTCCATCCTTCATCTTGATTTAGATGAGGGGCTTGCATCACTAATCCATGTGCACTCTTGAGGACCCTTTGGCAACTGATCATCTTGATTTCAAGATGAAGGGTCCTCCTTGATCTAGATTTTGTATAAATATACCTCTTTTCAATATAATTTAACATGCTCAAGTTTTTTTTTAATGAAGCATTGAACATTTCTCAAATCACCTTGTGCATCAAGCTTCTACTCTATGTTCAAATCTACATGATACATAACTTTAATGGAGGTGTCTAACTATAATTGAAATTTACAAAGAATATTTAAAGCTACATCTAAGCCACATCACATAAAATACAAGATACAATGAAGTTTTGCATCATACTTTGAATCTTTATAAGCATAATAGTTCCTTTTGTATGTGTTGAGCTCACAAGCTCATAGAGGTGTGTTTTCCATATTTTATATCACTTTTCTTATTTTCAAACTTTGAATTAAGGGGGGTATTAAAACCCTATAAATAACTAGAAATAATTAATTACTTTTAAATAATCTTAAATTTTATCCTCTCAAAAGCAAGTATATTGAAAAGATTAGTGATTTTTCCCCTAAACTTGTGTTAGTTTCTAGTTTCTAGCATAGGGCAAGATTGTTTGAATCATTATTTGGTCAAACATTATCACATTATAATTACACTAAAAGGCATTACTCTATCCATTTATCTAGTCAAATTTTGTTTCATTATATGTTGGTCAAAAAAATTTACATTTCATACTCATGTCTTGTGTGAAAAAGTAACATTAATATGTTTATTTCTCTGGTCAAATTTGTCTCATTCTACCTTATTTAAAATGTCTATGTTTCATACCCTTATCTTCTATGAAAGAGTAATGTTACTTTGTTTTTTTCTCTGGTCAAATCTTGTTCCATTTTATCTTGTTCAAAATGTATACATTTCATACTCTTGACTTGTGTGAAATAGTAATGTTACTTTATCTATGTCTTGATCAAATTTGTGTTATTCTACATTACATATTGGTCAAATGTGTATAATTCATAAGCTTATTCTTGTGTGAAATAGTATAATTGTGTTCTCCATGTAAATTCAGACCACCTTTTTAGTTTACAAGTTTATCCCAAGTCAAATCTATTCAAGTCTTGCCATTTCTTATCCAAATATATTTCAACAATTGGTTCCAATATACCTCATTACACTCAAAGTGGTATGGCCTATAATACCACCTATGAGGATGATTATATCCAAAACAAAACCGATCTCCTTATGCAAGACAATTATGAGTAACCATTGTTTGAGAATGATTATCTTTAGGATCAATAAAGTATGAACATTAACCAATTACTATATGAAGAAGAGCCACCTCTTTATGATGCAGTTCAACCTCAATTTGAGCATCAATTATATACTAATAGAGATAATATTCTATTGCATTTAATAGATATGGGAGCTAAATTCCCTCATGATTTCCCTATAAAAAGTATACGTAAGGTAGAAATAACACATCCTACATCCAACCATGTCATAATTACTTATTAGACTGATGATACACATTCTTCTTGCCATAGTCCCAAATAGCAACCATCAAAAAATCTAGATACATTGAGAAAATGGAAGGAATTACTTGAGTCTTAGTCCCAAATATCACCCATTATTTCTACCATATTACAAGAAGTTGAACAAATAATTAATACCCTTTGTTCATTCATAATCAATCCAGTTGTTAATCCTCCAATTGAACATAAAGAAAAAGAGAATACAATTGATCCACTTCCTCATGTTGAAATGTCCATGGATCCTAAACAAAAGGTACTTATAGAGTCTTCACAACTTGTTTTGGAATAACTTCAACCATTTCCCAATTAACTCACAAGCCCATTCTTGCAAAGTCATTTGATCAAACACCCTCACAACCAATGCAAATTTTGGGTCATCCTCAATGTGTTCTTATCAAACCACAAACTATTCAATCAAGTTCATTAATTATCCATTATAATGTGTATAAATGCCCCTATAATGTTTTCCAATCCTTATTTAATACACAACAACATGTTTGAATTGGTCAACAACAATTACTAAGACAAAACAAAATTCTTCTTCCTCCACCAAAATGATGTATTTCCATTCCATCTTTTAATCATAATTCAAATCCAATTCCTCCCACTTAGTTCAATCCTAGATATAGAATGAATTATTCTAATTATTCAAATCCTACTAATACACGATACCATTTTCAATCCTAAAATATTCCATCCACTTCCCAAAACTCTCATTGCATAGGAATTGCAGGCGATCAAAGATACAAGACTAGTATTACAAGTTGGTAATCAAAATAGAAAATACAGATGGATCATATATGTTCATATCCATTTTATTCTAGTATTTTCCATATACCTTTACCATCTCACTTTGATATTCCAAAATTCAATAAATATGAAGGAAAAGGAGATCCAAGAGAACATCTGAGTTTGACCTTTATTGCTTATCAAGAGGTCAATTATGATGATAACATCCCACTTTATTTATTCTCATAGAGTTTGGTTGGACTTTCATTAAAGTGGTTCACACATCTTCTAGATAATTCTATTCCAAACTTTGATGACTTGTCAGAGAAGTTTGTTAATCAATTTGCATATAATATGGAATGTGAATTAACTATAGTGGATTTATGTGCTATTAAGAAAAATGGATGTGAAAGTTTTTTCACCTATACTCATAGAAAGGATGCATTAGCTATTTGATGCCCCCATACACTATGAGACATTGAGTTGACTAATATCCTCATGAAAAATCTGAATGCTAATCTTGCACTCAATCTAAGATTACAATGTTCATACAACTTTGATGATGTTATCACAAAGGGGGTTCATATAGAGAGAACATTGAAAGATAAAGGATTGATTGAAATCTATTCTTCAAATCTATCTTAAAGTCAATATTCTAATCAGAATAAAAACCAAAGTCAATGTCACACTCAAAACCAAACATCAATGTCAAATCCAACAAATGTGGTAGATAAGCCAAAACTATTCAACTGAAATAAAAATATAGTTGGAAATGGTGTTATAGAGGCACAACATGTTCAAACAGTTCAATCACCACCTATATAGAAGGCATCTCAACAAAAATTGCTTGTGTTACAAAGGCAACCTCTTCTGAGAGAATAGTTTAATCGATGTCCATTTTCTAAATTGGAGGAACCTATTAAGATTGTGTTCTAAAAATTGTTGGCCATAAATTTGATTAGATGGCCAAACACTAATCCTTTTGATGAATCTTAACCTAAACTAAATTGGTATAGGGGTAGTGAGTATTGTGAATATCATAGAATTAAAGAGCATGGCATTCATAGGTGTGTGAAAATTTAGCACATTATCAAAGATTTTTTTGATAAAGGAGAAATAAATTTGAAAAATGTGGCATCTATTAACACTAGTCAGAATATGAGAATCTACAAAAATCCATTCCTTCAGCATAATATTGATTAACATGAATAATAAATAAATAATGGCCGTAATCATAATCAAGGAGCTCAATCCAACAATGTTGACTACCATGCCATGCCATATGATTATGATATAGTGGGTCATGTCATGGAACATTATGTTGTAAACATTACCATAAATCATGATTCCCATACCAATAATCATAAAAAAAATACATAACTCCATTCTAGGATTAGGTCCATCTGTCCTAGGAGTTCCTATATCTCATAATCCCCATCATTGAATGATTATTCTAGACTTGTCTATTCTAATTCACATTTTTGCATTTCTATCCCCACTCAATATTGTGTTATCATGACTTGATGTTTTAAGATTACCATTCAAGGCCATGGTCAAAATCCACCTTCTAATTCTCCTCCTATTCAAAATTAGTCTAAATCCAAATATGTACGTACTGTCAAAAAATAATATGATCTTGTGGATCAATTAAATAAAACACTAGTGTAGATTTCATTTTGGATCTATTGTGTACTTCTTAGTTGCACAAGGATGTCATGTGTGACCTTCTAAACTAGTCTCAAGTGCCTAGAAATATTTCACTAGACAAATTTCAAGCATTAAAGGGGCATTTATCTCCTAATCCACAGTTGACATTTGATCAAACTAATATATCCTCTCTTGGGGATTCTCAAACAAATTCATTATAATTGAGGTTATAATTACCCATCATAAGATAAAGAGAGTACTGATAGATAATGGGTTAGGTCTTAACATTATTCTGTTGAAGCTAGTTATATGACTAGGATATACTTCAACATATTTAAACAATGATACCATTACTATCAAGTGGTATGATAACACATAGCGACAATTTGTAGTAACTATTTCCTTACCTATCTAATATGGATCCATTATTCATAGTACCCTTTGTCATGTCATTGATCTTGAATTGCCATATAATCTTCTTCTTGGTCATCCATGGATTCATGAGATGTGTGTAGTGCCTTCCACTCTTCATTAATGTATTAAGTTTCTATATGTTGGCATGGAGATGACTATTCTAGGAGTTTTTTAACCCTATCAATATTGAAAACATTTGAAAGTATAAGGGTTTAAATATACTTACTATCCTAGTATTATTCAACCTATTAAAAAGGATAAGTAAGTCATGTTTAATCCCCCTAAGTCCCATTATCTAGATGCTAACCCTATCATTGCTTCTTCCTCCAACTCAACTTTCCTCTCATTATGATATTAATGAAAAAATCATTGGTACATATAAGTTTAATGATGCATTTCATATTGTCAAATTACCTAGATTGCTTAAGTCTTATAGTTAGCCCAATATGGAGTGGTGCAAGAAAGGTATAGTATCTTATCATGAAACCACTCCCATTTATTATAAGAAAGGGTTTTAGTCAAGAATATTTAAATCCAAAAGATGAGTCATAGTTATCCAATGAGGATCTAGTTCCTTGTTTCCATAGTAAATAATACCCTGTTTCTAATAAGATCATGGCCCATAATGCCTACAAAGGTAAAGGACTAGGGGTAAGAGAGAAAGGTAGAATAGATCTTATTATACCTATCAAACATGACAAGAATCAAGGTATTTGATGCAATCCTAAAGTTGTGCCCACCTATCGCCCAAAAGATCCACCCTAGATGCATTAAAATATGATATTTCCAACATCAACACAAAGTCCTTTTATAGTATTTACGATGAGCTTACCAGCACTAAATTATTTGACACTCATTATTTCATCACCATTTCTATTTTTTATACTATTCCCCTCATTCTCCATTATCTTAACCTTATTGATTGGGACTAGCAAGACTAGGATCTCATTTTTGATACATTTTAGAATGAATAATCTATTACATAAATTATGGGCTTAAGAGAGGACATCCCTCTAGGTGATCATAAGTAAGGATTCATGTACACTTTGTACCCTACATCCTACTTTGGGGATCAGGTGAATTTCCTTAGTCAAAATAAAAATGAAACATTGAGATCCATAATTTGAAACCTTTCTAAGGCACTTTTGGATCAGGGTAAAAGAAAATAAAAAGACATCTTCTTTGGTGAAAACCTATCTCAAGTGCCATTATATGGAGATATTCACTCTCCTTCATAGGAAGCCTAGGTGTCCACAAGTACATGCCTCTCATTCAATATAGAAATCAAGCTAGAAGATCATGATGAGTTTGATCATATGGTTCTAGAAGATCCACACTTGGTAGCTCATTGGCCTTTACTTGAAGGTAATGATTCTAATTCCTTGTATATGGGTCCATTTGAAATTTCACATTCTGAGTTTGATTATCGACTACCTTATTTAGATCCTATTCTAGATGATGGTTCCATACTTCTTGTGGAAGATAAAATAGAGGTCAACATTAGTATGTTTGATGATCTAAAGATAATAAATCTTGACGCATCCCTCATTGGATAGGAACATGAATTCCTCATTTCTCTTCTCATGAAATACATTAACATATTTTCCTAGGCTTATTCAAATATGTCAGGGATATATCCAACATTAGTTTTACATCACTTGGTCATGCATCTAGATGCCAAACCAATCAATCAAAATTTAAGAAAGATGCATCCACGGATTGCTCTATTGGTCAAAGTCGAGCTATAAAAAATACTAGCAGTAGGTTTTATCAAACCTATTCCATATGTAGATTGGATTTACAAAGTGAAACTAGTCATCAAGAAGCCATTAAGCATTCACATCAGTACAATTTTTTGGGACTTGAATAAGGCTTGTCCAAAAGATGATTTCCCATTTTAAAATATAGATGTGATTGTGGACTCAAAAGTAGGTTATGAAATGCTCTCTCTCGTAGATGGTTTTTTGGGCTATAACATGCACAACATTGTGTAAAATTATGTTGATGACATTTTAGTCAAATCAAATACTCATTCAGAACACCCAGTAGTATTATGAAAAATATTTGAAAGACTCTATGCATACCATATGCATCTAAACCCTATAAGGTATTATTTCGAGATTACATCGAGAAAATTATTAGGCTTCATTGTATCTTGTAGATGCATAAAAGTAAGAAATGGATAGAATGTATTACATTTCATAATCATATGAAAAAATCAAGTATAATTCTCATGATATATACAGGTTATGATCTTGAGGGGAAAGCATGATACCTTGATTTACATAACTACAAATCAACAAACCTAAAATACCATATATATATATATATATATATATATATATGTAAGCATAACACTCCCATTTTCTAAGAAATCAAGTTATCTTTGAAACTAAATGCTTTAAATGATATAGTATTTAGCAAAGCTTCAAAGTAAGCTTGCACAAACTATTACATTTGCATAACATGAACTGTAATAAAAGTGAGAATATTAAATGTCGTAGTAATATTTACTTAGTAGCTTATTTCATAATGACATATAACAACACAAAAGTAATCTAACAACATAAAAACAAACATTTCCTTGATGGATATCATCTCTCATACACTGGCATACATTCTCAACTTTGCCTCCATGGTCATTATCAATGGAGCATATGTAGTCTGTACATCTTAACCATGGACATAAGCCAATCTAGGTTGCTTAATTTACATATAAAATATTCTATGCACACATTACACAATATCTTCAATTTTATCTAGAACATAATAGAAGAGTTTAATGATCACCAATATAGAGTAATAACACATTGGGTGACATTGCCAATAAATTGTTGACTTGAGTATAATAGATTGTGTTGTTACGTCTATATTAATAATAACGAGGGTCTGAGGTTCAATAATTAATTATATAACTATTAAGATCAATATATTAATATTATCCAAATTAAAGATCAATATATGTGTTATACACACACACACACACACACACACACACACACACACACACACACACACACACACACACACACACACACACACACACACACACACACACACACATAGTATTGAAGCCTTAAGTTCAAATGTAATTATTATTATTATTTTTGAAATTGGAAAAATTTAATGTTATTCTCCCTCTTAGGCTCACCCCTATCCCCTTATTTTAATTTTTAAAAGAACTTACCTAGCTTTTATCCCAAATGCCTTTTACCAAAAATTGTCTAATGTCATGATTTATTTCGTGACCTCAGTTTTAAGGGCCATCATATGAAGAATGGATCAATACAAGGAGGAAGGTTGGTCTTCCAAGAATTGCCTCCTATAGATGGTAAATGTTTATGTCCCACTAAGTCTTTATTTATAGGTTGCAAGGCAAGACACTTGTTATTAGTTACTCCCACTTCCAAATTACACTTATTGAGTGTCCATGAAAGTTTTAGACACTAGAAAATGGTGGAGGTGCCTTCAGAATGCTTTTCATATTAAAGACCTAGAATAATATCAAGCATTTATTTACTTAGATGACCAAAAAAGAGGACTTACCCATAATGGAATTGGCGAACAATGTATAGTTCTGGTATTTGACTATATGAATCTAAGAAAGATGCATGAAAGGTTGTTCCAGTGCCACAAGATGTAATATTATGGAATGGACATTCAAGGGAAGGAGCTAATATTAATTGAATCAGACGTTGTTACATGCCTTTGATATATACAAACAATCTTAAAAGAGTGATTAATGCATACATTGGAAAAAAAGATCAAAGTGGTTACAAATTAGAGGACCCAACTGAATATTGGGAATTTGAATATGAATAAGAATCAACCAGATCTTACCTTACCAAGCATTGATAAAGAATTATATAATGATAGAAGTAACCATGAATGTGGTAACAAAATCATATAATCTTAATTTTATCTTGACATATTCCCCAAAGAATTTATAACTACCTCTGATGACAAGCTTCCTCTCTAAGATCAGTGTATCATCTTTTAAAAAATAAGTAAAAGAGAAATAGAGAGGTCCCCCATATAAAGATAGGGGTCATATATGGATAAGGGTCACACACCGCTTTCCCTCTCCGAATATAGATAGGGGTGAGAGAGAGATCATATGTATATAAGAGCCCTGGATTTATATAATAAATTAATTGAATCTCCATTTATAGATAAGGGACCTTATCCTTCCTAGATATAAATAGGGGTGGATATCCCCTCTTTAGATATGGGGCACCCATATATATATATATAGACTGACCATCTATAGTTGAGGCCAAGAGAGAGGGCCCATTATATATGAGGGACACTTGATTAATGATTGACCCTAGGACCCACATAGAGATGGGGGGGTCAATTTCCATATCTATATACATTGGAAATCATGGGCCCCAAATTCTAGTGAGTGATGCAAAAAGTTTCCCTTTTGTTTATATAGGGCATATAAAATATATTGATGAACTAAGGGATTATAAAACATTGTTATGGCCTAAATTGAGGGATGGAACTCGATAGAGAAGGGTTACCATGTGATCAATAAATTATTTATGGGCACCCATACCCATACATAATCCTACCCAAGATTCTCCTTGCCATTATATAAACAAGGGAGGGGCTCAATTGATTTATATTAAGAGGTATATTGAAAGGAGGGGTTCAAGATATAATAGTTGAGTTTTAAATAGTCAATATCCAAAAATGACACATAAATTATACATCAATATCCTCAATATCAATCAAAACAAAATTTATACAAGCTATAAAAATAGTGTTGTTGGTATTCTATCTTAGGTAAAAATGGATGAATGTTCTTGTGCATCTAAGGAGAATGCATGAATGTGTCCACGCATGAATTTTATTAGTTGTAAATAAATATAATGTTGTTGTGTTGATTTTGTCCTATAATCCCCATAATCTCAAACTAAAAAACATAAAGAGGTGGTTGGATATGTGCAGGTCACTAATGAAAGTGACATCACCCCAATCATACCACTTTGGCTTCATTTCAAACTGAATTTGGGTGATCATACATATATATTCCCCAAATCATCTACATATGTCATATTCATAAGTGGATATGGTGTTGTTATGAGTCTTTTGGTATGTGAGGGACTTAATTACAAGTGAAATCAACATAAAGAGATGGTTGGGTATATGTGAGTCACCAATTGGACTTACATTTCCAAAATAACACCACTTTGGCTTGAATTTTAATTGAGTTGGGATGATCATTCCCAAATGTACCTAAATTTGGTTATATTTCCTTGAACTCAAGTGGATATAGTGTTGTTGTGTCACTTTTGGCCTATAAGGAAATAATTGTAAGTAAAATCAACATAAATTGGTGATTGGATGTACAAGGGTCATAATGTGACTTATAATGCCACAATAACACCTTTTTCTAAATTAGAATATAAATGAAGTGATCATGAATAAATGTGCCTAAAATTATTTGCATTTATCTTATTCGTAAGTAGATATGGTGTTTTTTTGTCATTTTTACCTATAAGGAACATAATCACATTTAAATTAGTATAAAAGGGTGGTTGGGTGTGTGTGGGTCACCAATACAACCTATGTTTCCACATGCACACCACTTTGGGATTAATTAAAATAAAATTTGAGTGACCACTCACAAATGTGCCTCAAAATTTCCCCATTTACGCTAGTTGCAAATGATTATGGTGATGGTGTGTCTCATTTTACCTAAAAAGGACCTAATCATAAGTAAAATCAGGATAAAGGGGTAGGTGGGTTGTATTAGTTTGTAAACTTTAATTTTGATAAACTTAGAACTCCTAAAAATGTTAAAAAGTAATCTAGAAGACCCCAAAACCTAAAAACTATGCACTATTTACAAAAATTACACAAGGAAATCCTTAATTTCAATACTAAAATCTTGAAAAACAAATCGTAACTCATGGTGTTGTCAGACCAATTCTGTCAGATGTAGAGTGGCCTTAATTTATTATATTTACTAAAATAAATGTAAAGTATAGGAATATAATTTTTATTTTTATTTTATTAAACAACCCCCTACCTTTTAATTATTATATTTATTTTCTTTCAAACACATTAGCATTGCATACATTTAGTAATGTGTACACATTATGATGGCCCCTACCTTTTGGTTATTATATTTTTTTGCTTTCTAACACATTAACATTATGTAAATTTAGTAATGTATACATTTTATAATATGTGCACACTTATAACATGTACATGTTAAAATGTGTGCACACTTTTGTTATGTGTGATTTTAAAAACATGCCTATGGGCATAGAAATGGCTTAAGATTCCTGAGCCTGAGACTTGAACCTGCAAACACAACCAAATTGATGTTTTTTTATTGAAAAAAAAAAAATCTAACTTCCATAATCATAAACACTATGAATTACATCAATACATTTCCTAAAACTATTAAAATGATGTCGAGCACACTCTTATCTTTCCAAATATATGATTTTTTAATTTTTTTTTTTATGATTATAATGTTTGAATTTATATTCATTTGTAAGTATGCATTTTTTTATGATATTATATGCCAAAACTATATATGTCTATATTTATTTATGTATCTTTTTCTATTCATCTAAATGTAAAAAATATTATATGGTTGCAAACTAGGCCTAATTTTATATACATTCAAAAAAAAAATTTAAGTACTTAAGTGGATGGAAGCAGGGTAGACATGCATGACTAGCTATGTATTTTAATAAATTTTTAGGATATATATATATATATATATATATATATATATATATATATATATATATATATATATATATATATTAAAAGATATAAGTTGCAAAATAGATGATTTTATCTAAATTTACATCAAAGTGTTTCAAATAGTACTAAATGAGACTCAAAAATGAGTAGTTACATGACTGGGTATCTACTCTATTTTTTTTTTAAAAAAAAAAAGGAGTTCCTCTTCAAATTTTAGATGTTTGACCTACTTAAATTTGACCATTTTATTAAAAAATATGAATTTAGAAACTAGATTCAAAATATTATAATTTTATGTTCTTATATCATCTTCAAAATTTGAGTGTAAATATCTCAAATAATCTAAAAAAGTTGAGATTCTCTTTTTTTCAAAAAAATATCTATGAGTAACCCCCTTTTGGCCCACCATTTCCCTACACTTACTTAAATATTATATATAACTTATTTCTAATTACATATAAAATTAACAGTATATATATATTATTATTCTATTATATATTAATATAGTATTAAATATATATGTTATTACTTTATATAATATTATTCTATTAGTTATAAGAATATATTATGTTATATTATAGTAATAATTAATCTATTGAATATTTTTAATAATATATTATATTACTAATAATCATATATAATATATATTATTTATAAATATATAATAATATAATGATATTCTTATAATTATTATTATGATATTATTATGTATAGAGAGAGTTAAGTAAAATTATATACATATATAATATTATATAGATAGAATATATATTATCAAACTAGAAAATAAATTTATAGAGTGTTACTGATGCAAAAAAAATAGATCAAACTTTTGGAGGCCATAACTTTTGATCTGTAGTTCTATTTGAGCTCTTCCACACGTCAAAACCACTATCTTAAAAATTTTATTGTTAATCTAAGCCACACTTTTCATTTAGAGGTATTTTTGATATTTTTAAGAGGCCAAATGAGACCATCAGAGGGTCTGAAATTACAGTTTAATGATTTTTTAAGAATTTTTTTATTTTTAGAAATTATATATTTTTATGACCGGATGTGAACTTCAATTGAAAAACATCTTGTAGGTTAATTTTAGTGTTTATATTATTTAATAAGATTTTTATAAATTCACACACTTACATGCAAAACTTATTAAAAATATCAATTGCTAAAAATAGAAGTTTCTATTCAGATTTTAAATTTTTTTTCAAATTTTTGCATGTCAACTCTAATTTCAAGTTGAGGCTTATTTATGCATGGTCTTGTAATTATTTTAGGTTATTCAATACGAATCGGTTATGAGTTATTGTTTTAGATCTTGACCTATTGTAATTTTGGTCTTGATAGTATTTTGTTTCATTATCTAATATCAAAACAAGGTTGAATCTTGGAGGAGTAAGAAATGGCGAGAGGATGAGGAGGTAATGCATAAATACACTAAATTACATAAGAAATGTAGAGGCACGTACAAAAATTAATAGAGGTTATCACCAATTAGATAAAAAGACAAAGTGGTGATGAAGCTGAGAAAGACACATATCATGATGAATAAATTTAGCAAGAAGAACATCAACATCAGCCACCATTGATGGAAGAGAGGATGGTTCAAGATTTAGAAGGAAGAAATGAATGAATCAAGGTTGATATTTCATATTATGGAGATAGTTTAAAATAAAAGAGTTGATAGATTTGATGAATAGCTGGAGAATTTCTTCAAATAGAAGACTATGATAGAAGACAAGAAAGTAAAATTTACATCCATGAAATTGAAAGATCATGCAATTATTTTGCAGGATCACCTACAGAAAGAGAGAGAGAAAAGGTAAAGAGAAGATTAATTCTTGGAAAAAATAGAGAAGTTGAGGGAGAAATCTCTTTCTACATGGATTATACACAAACCCTATACAAAAGATTTCAGAATTTGAGGCAAAAAGATCATAGGATATAGATAAGTTTTATAATCTTTCCATATGAGTGGAGCATGATGAAATAGAAGAGTAGATGCGTACAAGGTATGTAAATGGTTTGAAATTTACTATTCAAGATGAATTAAGCATGCATATAATACTTAGCATGGAGGAGGTTTATCAATTAATTTTGAAGGTAGAAGAAAAACAAAATAGATAGAATTTCATAAGAACATCTCTTGGCCCAAAAAGAGGTAGATCCTCTTTAATAAGGGGATGAGATGGGTTTAATATGATCAAATATGGGTCTAATAATAATATAGGTGAATCATCATGTGGTGCAGAAAGGCAAGTTGGGAATAGGTAAGGGTTTCAATACCAATAAAGATGAAGAGAGTTTCATAAAGGATGAGGTTATGGTGGTGATAGAGGATGGTTTCCAAATTAATGTAAATCCTATATTTTTTATAGATGTGAAGAAGAAGGGCACAATGTATTTGAGTGCCTATTTTATCAAGATCAAGAAAGAAGGAAAGAGGATCACCCAAGAGTGAATCTAGTTGAGACTGTGATAATAGAACAAAAAACTAAAATTGCACCAGTAAATGTTGGAGAGAATATCATTATGAGAAGAACAATGATTACTCCAAGGAATGAACAAATGAAAAATAAATAAGGTGGTGATGCATGGCTATGATCAAACATTTTTTGAACAAAATGTACTTCAGGTGTAAAGGTATGCAAATTAATTATATAAAGTGGTAGTTGTAAAAATATAGTTTCTAAAGAAATGATAGATAAATTATATTTGGAATGTGAAAAACATCTTAATCCTTATCATATTTCATGGTTTAAGAAAATGAATGATGTTACAGTAGATAAAATTTGTTTAATCAAGTTTTCTATATAAAAAACTTATAATAATGAAATATGGTGTGATGTTATTCTGATGGATGTATGCCATATGTTGTTGGGGAGACCATGACAATTTGATAGGAAAATAATTCATGATGGAGGAAAGAACATGTTCACTTTTTGGAAAGGTAGTACAAAGGTAAAGAGAAGGCATAAAACATGCTCTCTACTAAAGAATTTATTTAAGAGATGAAGGTGAAAGGTAATTGTTATGTATTAGTAGCAAATAATGAAGACACATAAATGATGCAAATAGAAATAGAAGCAACAAGAGTGTTGAAAGGATATGCAGAAGTTATCCTTGATGAATTACCAAATGGTTTACCACCAAATAGAGATATTCAAAATCACATTGATTTGATTCTAGGATCAGCTCTACCTAATCAAATAGCTTATAAGATGAGTCTAGTAGAACATGCAAAATTAAATAAATAGGTTACTAAATTGTTAAGAACTAAGCTGATAAGGGATAGTATGAGTCCATGTTCAACACTACCAATTCTAACTCCAAAGAAAGATGGAGGATAGAGAATGTGTGTGGATAGTAGAGCAATTAATAAAATTACAATCAAGTATAGATTTATTATACCTCGTTTAGATGATATGATGGATGTGCTTGCAATAGAAAAATATTTTATCAAAATTGATCTAAGGAGTGGTTATTATCAGATTTAAATTCATTAAGGAGATATTGAGTGAAAAACTTCATTCAATACTAGGGATGACATATATGAGTGGATGGTGATGCCCTTCAAATTATCTAATGCACCTTGAACATTTATGAGGATGACAATTACAGTGCTATGAGAATATATTGGTAAGTATATGGTTGTTTATTTTGATTATATTTTGATATTCAATAAGATTAAAGAATAAAATTACAACATTTGAGAATGGTACTAGATTTATTAAGAAAGGAGAAGTATGCAAATTTGAAGAAGTGCAAGTTTATGCAAAATAGTTTTGTTTTTTTGGAATTTATCATTTCAGCAGATGGTGTGAGAATGGATGAAGGAAAGATAAAGGTAATTGTTGAGTGGCCAATTCCAAATAGCATTATAGAGGTAAGAAGTTTTGATGGTTTAGCAAATTTTTACAAAAACAATTAGTAGTATTGTGGCACCAAAAATAGATTGCATGAGAGGGAAGGAATTTGAATGGACTAGAGCAGTCATAAAAAGCTTTGAATTTTTGAAGAAGAAGAATATAGAAAGATCAATTTTATCATTACTGAAGTTTAACAAAGTGTTTGAGGTTGATTTTGATGCTTAATTTGTAGAAATTGGTGTTGTGTTGAGTCAAGAAGGAAATCAAATAACTTATTTTAGTGAGAAATGGTAAGAACAAATTATTCTACATATGATATTGAACTTTATGAAATTGTACAAGCATTAAGATATTGGAAACATTACCTAGTGCCTAAGGAGTTTATCCTATTTACAAATCATGAGGTTTTGAAGTATGTGAATATACAAAATAAGTAAAATAGTAGGCATGCAAAGTGGGTATATTTTTTGTAGAAGTATACTTTTGTGTTGAAATATAATTCAAGAAAAAAAAATTAGGTAGCTAATGCATTGAACAAGAGAGTATTATTATTAACTACTATGGTGAGTGAAGTAGTTGGATTTGAAGCTATCAAAGAATTATATGATACTAATCCATATTTTAGAAAGGTAGTTGCGCAGTGTAAGAATTCATTAATAGGTGGGACGTATACTATTCATGGTGGGTATCTTATACAAGAAAGTTATCTCTTAAAAGTTAAAAAATAATGCATTTTAGTTGGATCTCTAAGAGATAATATAATAAAATAATTACATAGCGAGGTTTGGCTAGACATTTTGGTAAGATGAAGATAATAGCTTTGGTGGAGGGAAAGTATTTTTGTCAAAGATGAAGAGAGATGTCACAAGGTATGTTTCTATGTGCAGGATATGTCAAGTGACTAAAAGATATACACAAAATACTAGACTATACATGTCATAACTTGTTTCAAGGGGACCATGGATAGATTTGAGTATGGATTTTGTGTTAGGATTACTAAACACATAGAGAGGTAATGATTCAATTTTTATTTTTGTAGATAGATTTTTAAAATAGTTTATTTCATTGCATGTAAGAAAACCAATGATGCCATTAGAGTTGCAAAATTATTTTTTAATGATATTATGAGATTGCATGTTGTTCAAAAACTATTACTTTAGATAGGAATAGAAAATTTCTAAGTCATTTTTTGAGGACTTTGTGGAAGAAGATGGGTACTAAGCTACAATTCAGTAGTGCATATCATCCACAAACAGATAGATAGACAAAAGTTGTGAATATGAGTTTAGGAAATTTATTGAGATGCATAGTAGGAGAGAAGCCCAAGCAATGGGACTTGACTTTACCATAAGTTGATTTTTCATATGATAGTTCAATGAATAGATCAATAAGAAAACCACCAAATCAAATTATTTATGGGAGAAATCTTATGGGTATTTTAGATTTTGTAAAATTACCAATTGTAGATCTAATTAGTGATGATGTAAAAGCACTTGTAGAGCATATGCAACAATTGCAAGGAGTAAGAATAAAGTTACAAGAAAGTAATGAAAAATATAAAATATCAGTAGTTGTTAGAAGAAGATCCAAAGTATTTGAATAAGGAGAGTTGGTAATGGTTTACTTGAAGAAAGAAATATTTTTCAAAAGGCACGTACAACAAGTTGAAGTACAAAAAAATGGTCCATGTAGAATTGTGAATAAAATCAATGATAATGCCTAAAGTGAGTTTACTACATAATTTTGATATCTCTATAGTATTTAATGTTTCAAATTTATATGAATTTCATTGAGAAGATGGTGAAGGTGATGAAAATGAAGAAGTAAATTGACAACAATAGGTTCTAAAGAAGAAGAAAAATATATTGCAGGTTTTGGATATGAAGGTAGTGAGCACAAGGCAAGGGAATTATAACAAGTATTTGTTTTAGTGGAAATGATTGCAACAAGAAGACAACACTTGGGTTACATAATGAGAGCTAAAGAAGATTGAAAAATAAAAATGGTAGTATAATCAGGGCAATTCACAGGAGTTGAGTTGTTTTCAACTAGAGGAGAATGATGCAAAAAAATAGGCCATAACTTTTGATACGTAGCTCCGTTTGAGCTCTTTCATGCACAAAAATGATTGTCTTGAAAAGTTTATTGCTACACTATGATGTAGTTTTTTCTTAGAGTGTTTTTTTTTTAAAAAAAATTGAAATCCAAATGAGACCATCTAAGGGTCCAAAATTATAGTTTAATTTTTTTCAAGATTTTTTTTTTAAAATTTTTTATAAATTGCATATTTTTATGACTAGACATGAACTTTAGTTAAAATTCATCCTATAGGATAATTTTAGTATTTAGATTATTTTGAAAGATTTTTAGAACTGCACGCACTTGCATGGGAAACTTACTAAAAATAATAGCTGCTAAAAATAATAGCTACTAAAAATAAAAGTTTTTATTTAGATTTTAATTTTTTTTCCAAATTTTTGCATGTCAACTTTAATTCTGAGTTAAGGCTTATTTATCTGTGGTCTTTTAATTATTTTAAATCATTCAATATGAATCAATTTTGAGTTATTGTTTCAGATATTGACCTATTGTAATTTTGGTCTTGATAGTATTTTGTTTCATTAGCTACGCAATCAATATGTTCGGTCATAGATAGATAGGGTCCCTCACCCTCTACATAGTGATCTAAGGGTGGGTGAGTGCCCAGAGATAGATAAGGGTCCCTTGATCACTATATAGATAGATAGATAAGGGTACATAAATGCATCAATATAGGAGGCCATCGGGCCCCTATATATAAATGGGAAGATTAGGTCATTAGTCCCTCTCCGTTATATAAATGATCCCCCCACCCTAGATAGAAATTAGAGAGGGGGGCCATCGAGCCCCTATCTATAGATGGGCATAAATGACCTCATATATCTAGTCCTTATAGTTTGGGTCAATGTAGAGAGTTTAGATAGCAGGGTGGGGAGCATGTTGCTCATCCCCATCCATTCATCTATAAGTTTGGTGAATAGGCTATAGGTTTTTTGTATGAGCTACTCCTACGCATTTGATTAAGTTCGAAGCAATCAATAGTTCTTCCCCTATACATATAAAATATTATATATAGATAGCATATATATTAGCAATTTAGAATATATATTCATAATACTATTCTATCGCGCATACGCACAGACACATAATGTTATTATACCCTATATATGTGATTTTGAATTTGTGAAGTGAATAGAATAGACACCTCGAAGATCGTATCTCTGATTATCATATATATATGATAATCAGAGATACGATCTTCAAGGTGTCTATTCTATTCACTTCACAAATTCAAAATCACATGGACGTATTGAGAATGATATCTCTCAACATATGTTAGATAGAGTTTACTATCCACATCAAAAATATTCTATGCATATTTCTTAAAATTTTACTAATTATAAAATTTTAATACACACACATATATTTACAAAATAATATATACAAATTTAAAATAATATTTGTTCTTTTACATATTTTAAATGTGATTTATAATGTAATGTAGATTAAAATAAAATATTACTAAATACAGATATAATTATTTAAATTATAAGATTTGAGAGAGGTGCCTATATTATATTATATTATATTTTTGATATAAATAAAATAGATACTTCACGGAATAATATCTCTCAACATCTTTTAACTTATATTTTCTAAAATATATATATTAATTTATTCTAATAATAATGTTATTCATAATATTAAATCTTTAAATTCAAATATTATTATTATTTTTTAAACTAAAAAAATTCTATGCTTTTCTCCCTCTTTGATTCATCCCATCCCCTTCTTTTAATTTTGAAAACAACTTACCCATCTTTTATCTTAAACTATCTAATGTCATGATTTATTTTGTGACCTCAGTTTTAATCAATACAAGCAAGAAGGCTAGTCTTCTAAGCCATGGTTCCTATACATGGTGAAATTTTTTGTCTAACCAAGTCTTTCTTCCAAATTACAAGTTTATTGACTGTCCATGAAAGTTTTGGACATTGAAAAATGGTGGAGGCGCCTTCATATTGCTTGTCATATTACATTAAAAGTCACAAAAATCCTTTCCTCTTTTGTCTTCATCTTTGTGAATTTTAGTATTCCTTAAAGTGTCCCTTTATGGAAAAATGTCCCATACCTCTTTTTTATTCACATGGTGACTCTTGGAATTCCTCAAGATGACTCTTCATGAGAAAATACATCCTATTCCTCTTTCATTTTTTACCCCTTGACTCTTTGACTTCTTCATGGGCCCTCTTTTGACATATATGCAACCAAAAATATATTCATTAATATTAAATAAATATTAACACACATTAGACAAGATATGAATATTAAAAACACCATTAAATGCAATGGGGCCTTTATCACCAATAATGCTAGACCTTTGACATCAATGACAATATTTCCAACAATCTCCCCCTTTGTCATTGATGGCAACCTCAAACTAAAACTACCACATCCTGAAACCTACACACACTATCATTTAAAAAACATATAGTAACTACCCCTTATTATAGGAATATGGACATGTTCCATGTACCTATTTCTGCACCTATACCTATTATTCTCCCCCTTTGACATCAATGGAAAAGGGCCTACCTGGAGATAACACTTAGCTCCCCCTCAACTGATGTTGAACCTCAATGGTAGGAAGTAAAATAAATTACTCCCAACTTCTCTTGTAGATACTCAAATGTGTCTTTTGGTAGTGCCTTTGTGAGAATATATGTAATCTACTCTGTAGTATTGATATACTCCACCTTAACTTGTTGATCTGCAACCTACTCTCTCAAGAAGTGATATCTAATGGGAATATGTTTTGTTCTTGAATGCATCATTAGATTCTTTGAAATATATTACCTTACAAACTGGAATGAAAGCGGTGTCAAATTCAAGCTCATGTGCATGCATTCAGAGGAGAAACACTTCATCTCATATATTACCTTTAACTTTGTTTTTAGCACCTTTCTTCATTTTTCACTCAACTGTTCTTTTTGCTTTTCGCTCTTCTATATTTTTTATATTTGGCATTTTCATTTGTTATATTATATAGAGTTTAAAAAAAAATTGAAATGACTTTTGGTATATAATGTTGGATGAGTTTATTTTAAATGAATTTTTTTAAGTGATTGTTAAGTGGATATCAAATATTAAGTTAGAATTTAAAGTGAACACATTCACTCCATTACAACTTATCACCTTTCCCATATGTCAAGTAAAATATTTCTCGATATGATTTTGATGGAAATATAATTATAGATTTACTGGCTTTCTCTTTATTAATCCTCATAACGTAACTTGCACCTTTGAAATAACTATTAATATAAATATTGTGGCAACTACTAATATAAATGTTGTAATTAAGAAACCAAATTATCTTTGAAAACTAAATGCCCTAAATGATATATTATTTTAACCAAGCTTCAAAAAAAAATTATGAAAACAAATTATCTTTGAAAACTAAATGCTCTAAGTGCTCTAAAATATATCTAATGTATATTTCTATTATGTAATGTTTAATTTAATAAATAAAATGTAAATATGTTAAAACTATAAATTTAAAATTATGGTGACTTGGAAAGTCATCTTTATGACCTTGCAACACACACTAAATGCAGAAAATTCAACCCTGAAATTTGACCTAGTTAACATTTGCCTTCTCCAATAATTTTCATTGATATAATCTTTTGTAGAGAACCTCAAGGCTTTAAGATTCATCTAACAAGAGACAAATCTATGAATATGTCATTTAAACCATTAAAATGCAGATACGTAAGAAGGAGCATATTTGCCTCATGGTATTAAAGATGTTGAGAAGTTTCAAAGAGGGCGACTTTCAGAAAAGGGCCAATTTTTGGAAATCACAAGGTAGGTATTAAACACCACCTTGCCTGGTTTAAAAATATCACAATTCACAACTGATCGGTCAAAGAATACGCTGCAGTCACTTGCAAGTTCCCATGGGATAGGTGTTATCTAGCAAATGACATGCATTTTTTATATATGTTATATAATTATATTAACTATAATAATATTATATTATATTACTTATATATATATATATATATGATAATAATTGTACTTATAAATATATAAAATAATTATCTATATAATATATTATATTTATAACTACTATATATAAATATAGATTCTAGGACCTTAATGTCTTATCTTTACGTCAGTGTCAGTGCATCAAACGTGTAACTTTGTCATAGATAAATTAGTGCTTATAATATCTTCATCCACCATTGATAATAAAAAATGACCAATCAAGGATGTAGACTCCATGTAAGTTACGTACCCCTCTGCAATGGGTGAAAGTCATGTAAATCCACTAATAACCTTAAATATGGATCTGGGGTATGATATGGCCCCTCTGGGGTACGATACCACCTCCAATATAGTGTCATCACCCCAGACCATCACCGCTCAATGCAACTTAAAATATTTCACCACTTGCATGTTCTATATGGATTTTCCCTTCCCCATTACTTTTTCATTGCTCAAACTCAATGTGAAATAAAATGTCTCTTCTCTGCACAACACATTGCCACATCATATGGAGAAACATAAAACCTCATTTTCCACTAACACCTCCACTAGAAATATAAAAGTATTGTTTCTTAACCCTTTGTTTAAAAAACTTAGATGGGGTCAACAATCATACCGATTTACAATCCCTTGCTTTACAAAATCTCACTTTATGAAGACTAAATATCACATCATGTCCACTGATTTGATCGTGACAGAAATCCACATTTGAAGTGTTCCTCGAATCAACATTACATTGCCTCTGATGTGAGGATAAGACATTAACATCCTAGAGTCTATCTTGTAGCTTCCATTCATCCATGTTGCCAATATATTGACACCTAGAGAAATTACACTAGGCTTAAGAATATACACAAATGCCATATTCAAACTCCTATAAGAAATGGAAATGCCATAAAAACATGCAAGTAGTGAAAAATTTCAAGATGAGATGTGTAGTGATGCTGAGGGGAAATGAAAAGGTATTTCAGTTGATATTGTACACTAAGGGTTCCATATAAAAATATATTATATTATATTGGCTTAGATAAACATGTTACCATTTGGAATATAAGCATATTTCTCTTCGATGACTTTTGGATAATACTTATACCATATAAATTGTACCTACACATGTGATTATGTTAAATTTTAAATTGACAAGTCAATCTAATAGTGATGCAGAATGATAAGTGTCAATTATATCAAATCAAGGCGGGGTAAGTGCACAAAGTTGGGGGACAAAAGTGGCCTACCCATGCACATGGTTTTTCTAAAATTTCAAAAATTTGAACTTCTGTAGATAATTTGAGATATCTATGCTCCAAATTTGAAGATGGTGTAAAAACATGAAATGTAGAATTTTGAGTCTAGTTTCTAAAAAATAAAATTAAATTAAAAATGATTAAGTATAACTAGGTCAAACATCTAAAATTTGAAGAGGAACTTTGATTTTTTCAGAAAACATAGTAGATAGATGGTTGTGACATGCACCATTTTTTTAGTAGTGTTTAATATTATTTGAAACCAATTGGGGAAAATTTAGATAAAAGTTTGCAGCACATCACCTATATTTTTAAATATTTTTTTAATGAACACTTTTTTTTTATGAATTTTATAAGTAAATAGATCTCAAATTTTGATTAAAAAAATAGATAGTCATCTATGAGTCAGGCCTAACTAACTCAAAAAAATGAATTTTTTTTTGAATGTGTGTATAATTAAGTGTACTATGTCACCATATAATTTACTTTTCACTTAGATCAATGAAAAAAAAATTACATGAAGATGTATAGGTATGCATGTTTGTAGCATGTAGTGGCTTAAAAAGGCATAGTTAGAAATAAACATAGTTTGAAACCTTAAATTAGTCCAAAAAATATAATAATCATATTTTTGGAAAGAAGAGAGCGTGCTCATCGTGATGGTATCAAGTTTTTGAATTTTCATGTTGAAATTATTAGTGATTTGGTAATCAAAGTTGAAATTTGTGTTTATTTTCATACATTTGAAAACTCCATTGTACAAACAGTCCAAGCTTTTGTCTCGAGAATCCAAGCCATTCCTGAGCCAAAAGGTGCAAGAATTAAATTAAATTTAAATACTATGATCACGTTAATAATGCGATCATATTACTTAATAATGTGATCACGTTACTTAATAACATGATCACATTACTTAATAATGTGATCACATTAATAACGTGATCATGTTACTTAATAATGTGATCACATTATATATTCTCAACATCCTAAAATATGCAAGAGTTTCTTATGAAGGCAACTTTGTCTAGAAGCTTATATTTACAACTTTAAATATTAATTTTACACTTATATTGTTACATTTATTTTCTTATACTTTAAATTTATTTTAGAAAATATAAGAAATTAGGGTTACTCAACATCTAATAGAGTTGGTCTCATAGTTGCATGCCTTATGATGTGGAAAATAGTTTTTTAAAATCCAATTAGGTCGATACTTAGGCATTTTTGGGATATAAGTATTAAACCTAAGGATTTTAAGACACACTTTTTGCAATTGATGTCTATTTTTGGTAAATATATAGTCATTTTTTAAGTTTTTGTGCCTTTTAGATTAATTCTTGGAATTCATAGGAATCTTAGGTTTGTCAAAATTGAAGTTTTCAAAACACTCACTTTGAAATTGATGCAAAGTGGTGTGATTGGGGTAACATAGGTAATATTGATGACTTATAGACATCAAATGACCACTCTATGTTAATTTCACTTGTTCATCATCCCTCCCTTATCCCTGATCACTTCCTACTCATGCCTCATCACCCCTAATCACTCTCTCATCATTGTTCATTGTCCCTAATCACTCCCTCATTGAACCTCACTGTCCCTAGTCATCTCTAATCACTCCATCATCCTTGATTACTCCATCACTGACCCTCATTATCCCTCATCATTCTTAATCACTCCCTCCTTGTCCCTCATAGTTGTGTGCCTTATGATGTGGAAAATATTTTTTTAAAATCCAATCTAATTAGTGCTTAGACATTTTCAAGGTTTAGGTATTAAGCCTAGGGATTTTAGTACATAATTTTTATAATTGATGTCCATTTTTGGTAAACACAATGATTTTTAGGTTTTTGTGCCTTCTAAATTGATTCTTTGAATTTATAGGAGTCCTAGATTTGTCAAAATTAAAGATTTAAAACTACTCACTTTTAACTTGATCTAAAGTGGTGTGATTAGTGTAGTGTAGGTCATATTGATGGCCTACACACATTTTAACGACCACTTTACGTTAATTTCATTTGTTCATTGTCCCTCCCTCATCCTTGATCACTTCCTACTCATTCCTCATTACCCCTAATCACTCTCCTATGCCATTCTTCATTGTCCCTAATTACTCTTTCATTAACTCTAACTATCCCTAGTCATCTCTAATCACTCTCTTATCATCCATAATCACTCTTTCATTGAACCTCACTATCCCTCATCATCCCTAATCACTCCTCCATGTCCTTAATGGTCCCTAATCATTCTTTCTTCATCAATCATCATCCCTAATATCTTCCTTATCTTTATTCAGTCCCTCCTCATCCCTAATGAATCCCTCATTGACTTTCATTATATCTCATCATCTCTAATCACTCGAACTTATCATTGATAATAACTTCATTGATTATCACCATCCTTAGTCACTCCCTCTTTATCCCTCATAATCCCTAATTGATCTTTCTTCATCCATAATCATTCCCTTATTGACCCTCACCATCCCTCATCACTCCATCATTGATCCTCACCATCCCTAATCATTCCCTCATTATTTGATATAAGTATATACTCTAAATATATCTTTGATTCTAATCATCTATTGTTTAATCCATTATAATAGAAATTAAATTTTTTTAGGAGTTGTGTTGTCAATACCCATTTGTGATAGTCAATTTTATTACTGAATGAATTAGATGATCTTCCAAATTTATAGTCAATTAACATAAGTACTAGCACAAAATAGAGTCTAAATTATATTTCATCAAATTATCTTTATTGTGCAACTGACTAAATGAAACTTTATTCGGTTCCACCTTTGGTAGTTTGGTTCAAAAGATAAAAATTAAACACAAAATTATTGTGTAATTTTATAATGCTTAGAAGATTTGAATCAAATGCAAATTTATTTAGTGTTTCCCATTCTTGTATGACTTCAGTCTTGGTCAGGTTCACACATGTATTCCTTGTGTGTGTACTATGTCCCAAATATTTTATCTCTTTCATGAAAAATGAACATTTATTCATGTTATCATAAAAATATGTTTCTATAAAATATGAAACACTATTTCAGCATGTTGTAGATGTTCATCCCATGTTTTCTAAAAATTAAGATGTCATCAAGGTAGATTAAAAGAATGACATAGGTAAAGGGCTTGAGGATGTCATTCAACATCATGAAATGAATGAATTTGTTACATGAGTTAACATAAAAGGCATAATGGTAAATATATGGTTTCTCACTTGTAAAACATCACACACCTCTAATGGTGAGATGTCACAAAGGATTGCATCTTTAAAAAGTTTGATTTTGTACACCAAGTGACACTAGTAGGTGATTTATTTCTCAAGGCATACACTAGACCATACACTAGCATATGGTTATGGATGATGTATAAATTTCAAGTTCATTTTTTGAAAATATGCTTTAGGATAAATTAAATTCTTATGACTTCCATTATAAATGATGAAGTGTATTGGCTCACTATTGATATATATTTATTAATGAAACAATATTTTTAATTCATATAATTTCTTGTTGGGTAAGTAGAGAATTTTTAGTACTGACCATATCATTGGGTTCATAATCTATTATCTACTTACCTTTATATAATTCTAGATAAATTATACCCACTTCTTGAGATGTGCAAGTAGAGAAATCATAGTGTGACACTCTTCATTGGATTGAATATTGAATTTATGAATTAAGCACCACTTTCCAATCTTGGACTACTTATTCTAATTATTTGAAAAATATTTCCCACTCTTTGGAATGATGACTCAATAAATAGACATGCAATTATAAGGCTTTCAATGTAATTATTCAAACCATAAAATGTCCTCATAGGTAAATCAATTGAGTGGTTTCAAGAAATCACATATCTTGGTGATTTTCATGTATTTACTAGCCATTTTTTGTGCTATGGTAGTCTTAATTGCTTCTCTATTTCTAGTGGTTTTTTAATTTTGAATTACATCATTTCTAATAGGCCCATATTTTATAATAGGTGTTAAATATTTATGTTTTAAATTTTCCTCCACATCATTTTGATTGCTATGTCTTATATTTTATGCTAGAACTCAACTCTCCACTTGTAACTCTTAACATTGTTAAATCCCAATAAAATTCCACCTTAAAAGTATTAGATGGAGTGATTAAGGATGATAATTAAGTAGAGATGATGAGGGAGTCAATAGGGATGATGAGGTAAGGTCAGGGTCAATGAGGGAGTGATTAGGGAGGATGAAAGAGTGATTAGGGATGATGAGGGATGGTGAGGATTAATGAGGGAGTGATTAGAGGTGATGAGGGATGAAGAGTGAGGAATGAGTGATTAGAGATTATGAGGTATGATAAAGTAGTGATTAGGGATGGTGAGGGTGAATTAGGGAGTGATTAGGGATGATGAGGGAATGATTATAAATCATGATCAACGATGAGGGTCACTAAGGGAGTGATTAGGGATGATGAGGGATAAGAAAGGAGTGATTAGGGATGATGAAGTGATGATTAAAGATGGTGAGATCTAATGAGAGAGTGATTATGGATGGTGAGCGATGGTGAGAGCCAATGAGGGAGTGATTAGGTATGATAAGGGAATGATTAAATGTGATGAGGGATGTTGAGGGTTAATGAGTGAGTGATGAGGGATGAGGAGGGATGAGGAGTGAGTGATTAGGGATGATGAGGGATAGTGAGGGTTAATGAAGTAGTAATCAAGGATGATGAGGTAATGATTAGAGATGACTAGGGACAATGAGATTTAATGAGGGAGTGATTAGGGACAATAAATAATGATGAGAAAATGATTAGAGGTGATGAGGCATGAGTAAGAAGTGATCAAGGATGAGGGAGGGATGATAAATAAGTGAAATTAACACAAAGTGATCATTTGATGTGTGTAGGTCATCAATGTGATCTATGCTACCCCAATAACACCACTTTACATCAATTTCAAAGTGAGTGGTTAAAAAACTTCAATTTTGACAAACCTAAGACTCCTAGAAATGCCAAGAATCAATCTAGAAGGCACAAAAACCTAAAAAATGACTATATATTTACCAAAAATGGACATCAATTGCAAAAATTATGTCCTAAAATCCCTAGGTTTAATACTTAGACCCTAAAAATGCCTAAGTACTGACCTAATTAAATTTTTAAAAAACTATTATCTACATCGTAAAGTTTGCAATTGTGAGACCAACTCTATCAGATGTTGAGTGACCCTAATTTCTTATATTTACTAAAATAAATTTAAAGTATAATAAATTCTTATACTTAACATTTAGAGTAATAAATATAAGCTTATGGATAAAGTTGCCTTCATGTGCAACTCTCATATGTTTTTATGTGCAAAATACCAAGAACATAATCACTAATTAATAACCCATGATCGTGTTATATCTTAACCAAAATTCACTCCATTTATTCAAATGTGAAAAATAATAGTAACATGATCATGTTATCTATTAATGCAATCACATTATCTAGTTATCTATTAACATACCACATTGTCTATTAATGCCATCACATTATCTATTAACATGATCACATTGTCTATTAATGTGGTTGCATTGTCTATTAACGGGATCACGTTATGTCTCAGTAATTATTGAGCCATAATTTAAATAATGTAATTATATTAATTGAAAAATACAATCATGTTATTTATTAACGTGATCATGTTATTTATTAATGTGATCACATTACATAAAATGTCCATGAAATTATCCCCCAACTCCATGCCCTTGGTGGTAATATATTTGATTGGACATTTTCTATTGTCAAGGATGGATGATGATGTCATGAGATCTGATTTGATTGCAATAAGGGTCTGCGTCTAATGTGAAACTCAAATAAAAAAATGTAATGCCATTGATTATGAGACAAGACATTGAGGTCCCAGATTCTATCTTGTAGTTTGCATTCATCTATGATGCCAATATATTGACACCTAGATCAATATTTCAAAGTGAGTGGGGCGATGGTCATGAGGTCAAGTGATAGGGTATTTCAGGTGATATTAAACCATATAGGGCCCATAATGTGCTAGAAACCTAGATGATTCATTGCTCTTGTTAGATTTATATGCCTTGCACCCATTGCAAACATGTCCATAACTTGCATAGTGGTGGCATCCTTGATTGGAAATTTTTCATTGTCAAACATGGATGAGGACATCATGAGATAAGAGTTGAAATATTTGTTTTGGAATTTTAAGTATATGTTTTAAAACTAAGATAAACTAATTACATATTTATGCCTATGTTAAGCTCATTATGATGATTGCAACAAAATTGTAGTCTCATTAAGCTTATTAAATATTATTATATTTATATATTTTTTAATTTATAATAATATTTTTATATTAATATAATATAATAATATATAAATATAATAATATTAAATATAATTATATATAAAATATAGTATATATTGTTGTATATTATTAATAATATAAATAATGAACACACTAATAATCAAGTAAAATTTAAATAATGAAACTCTCTGTATCGACATGAGAATTTTAGATTCTTCCCCATGAAAAAAAAGGAGAGGAGGAAATCAAAATTTAAACTAAAAAAATAACCTGCTCAAATCTCAATGGTCATTTGGTGGGCAGCTTCGATTCTCCAACTCCCTTTCTAGGCTTCATGTCACATTTGTGTATGTTTAATAATATTTGTGTTTTTATTGAGTCAACATAGAAAGTTTTCACATAAAATTTTTTGGTGGTGGTACAAGGAGAAGATTTCCCTCAAGCTTTAGTTGTTTCAATTTTTCTAGACCTCCAATGGTTTTAGGGAGGGTGCTTATTTTCAATTATAATTGAGATCAAGCTCTTTGAGGCTATCCATACCACGTATCGATTCTAGAAGAGATAAAAAAGAATTAAAATTGCTGCTAATGTTTAAAGTTTTAAAATATTTCACCACTTTCATGTTCTGTAAGAATGGATTTGGCTATCAAAACAAGTTTGTATAAAGTAATTGTGTGGGCAAACTGATGCAATACTTTATTCTATGACAGCTTACATTCTTCATGGAAAGAGATAGCCTCTTTTTCTAATGTATATATCAAAACCATAACTCCCTTAGTTTCAATTAGGGGACATCTATATTAGTTGGTTGCAGAGCCCAACATGTTGGGGTCAGGCCAACTATGGATGATCAGGTTTTGTCTTGGTGAAATTGCAATGGAAAAAATATTTTCATTACAATGGCATTATAAAAATTTGAAGCAACTAAGAGTAATTAGGAATTTTAGGTTTGGGATTTCGAGAATTTTTTGAAAAGGACATGGGTACATACAATCAATATCAAGATTGAATTTGTAAATGATATGACCATTATGATTATTTTTCCTACCTATCTATCAGGGTGATCAAACACAATGTGATGTGTTTGACAAAAAATTATTTCATATTATACTTAGGCATGATATGTGTGAACAATCATCAACATTCCAATTCCAAACCTTCATGAAAAATGTGTTATCCAAATTTTATGATAGATTGCATTTGTGTTCATTGGGATTTGAGCCAACATTTAGACATTTAGCAGATTGTATGGATTTAAAGTAATTGATATAATTAAATTTCAAACCTTTATATGAAATGTGTCATCTAGATTTCATGATAGATTGCATTTTTATTTGTTGGGTTATGAGCTGATTTTATGCCTTTATAAGATTGTATGGATTTAAGGCATTAGTCAAATTTACACAACATGCATCTATCATAAAGGAGTACACAGCTTACAAGGTGGTGGGTTCTTTCATTAGATTTTTGATGTCATGAAGGACCAATGAGGACAACATGGCAATGATTTGATTGTGAGAAGGCTCCATGTCTGATGTAAAACTCAAATCAACATTGTAATGCCATCAATCTAGAGACAAGACATTGAGGTTCCAAAGCCTATTTTCTAACTTATATTCGTCTCTACTACCAATATAAGGAGAATCTATAGTTGGTACATCTTAACTATGGACATATGCTAATGTATCTTGCTAACTCAGCATATAAACTGCTCTCTACACAAATACCACACAATATCATCTTTAATTTTATCTATAACATAATGGAAGGGTTTAATGAACACCAATATAGAGCAACCTGTTGACTCAAGTATGATACATTGTGTTGTTACCTCTATATTAATAAGGCAATAATTTGATGTTCAAATAAATATTTATATAAATGTTAAAATTAATATAATAATATTATGCAAATTACAAGACCAACATGTGTGTGTGTATATATATATATATATATATATATATATATATATATATATATATATATATATATATATATATATATATATATATATATATATATATATATATAATTTATGGAATACCCAAATCTATGGACAATAGCATAGTCACTACCATACAAACAATAAAATTCTTGAAAGCAAAAACATCACCAATCGCCATCTCAAATGCTAGACCAGAATCAATGACACCTACAATGATTTTCAAGGCTCATTTAAATAGTATTTACAAAAGCCTATTTGATGTTATTTATAATAAAAAGTTGGATAAATTTATGAGGTTGGCATCAATGTACCTAAGTTGTTACAACTTTAATCCTCTCTGATTTAGTAGGAATGCCTGCTTGGAATGTTGAAAACTCATTAAAAACAAAAAAAACAAGTTTGAAAAGCCTGTTTTGATGTTTTTTTCACATGAACCAAATGTTATGGGTCAAATCAATATAAATATGCATTTAAAATAGAGGATTAAGGCCAAAAATTTCAACTGGTTTTTGGCCTTGTTGGATGGGATTGTTAAAAGGAAAGAGTTGTTGAAGTAAAGGTCATTTAACCATTAAAAAAACTAATATATTGGTTAACATTTATATTTTTTGACCCCTAAAAAAATAATTTTCATTATGTTATAAATTTTTTGATGGATTAGTAATTATAAATTTAAAATATAAATATAAAAGTATTAGTAGTTGCATCATGATAAATAATATTAAAATCATAACTATATTGTTAAATATTTTATATATGTTATATAATTATATTACCTATAATAATATTATATTATATTACTACTAACTACATATATATATATATATATATATATATATATATATGTATATATAT
Source organism: Torreya grandis (assembly GCA_037957365.1). NCBI lineage: Eukaryota > Viridiplantae > Streptophyta > Pinopsida > Cupressales > Taxaceae > Torreya > Torreya grandis. Next base: position 1,949,316 of record JARHVA010001646.1, read on the forward strand.
ATGTATGTATGTTAAGGTGTGGAGCCTAAAAGCTTCACATATGAGTGCATTTAACAGTTTCGAGTCTACACAGTCACCGGCATCGGTCAGGAGCGACCGACATTGGTTAGATGCAGTTGAAGAGACGCCAACGTCGGTAGTGGATCGGCCAACGGCGGTCATAGGCAAGCAAGCAGGAATCGGCGTCGGTTACCTATGCGTCCAGAATGCTATTTCCGAGGACAGAAGCGAGTGTTTGCATGATGAGTTTAAGTTGTAGTCTTAAGTTCACGTCTCTATTATTAGTAAGATTATTTTTAGAGCCCTTATTCAAGTGGCTTAATTGTTTGTTGTAAGTGCATGCTCAAGTCTCCTAATTCTATATGTAGAATTAGATCTTCTTAGCTTATTGTGGTAGTAGAATTGGTATGTTGAAGAACAGTACAGAATTAAATCAATCCAGGTTTGTTGGAGTTGATTGTTCTTGAGAGAGAGATCTCTTGAGGGATAGAGATCTAGTGAGAGATCTATACATCTGAGAGAGGTGTGGAAGAAAGAAGTTTCTTCAATTGTATTCCTTTTGTATAGAGTTTAATACAAGTTTTCAGGGTGGTTTCTTGTATCTCTTGTTCTTGCTATTTATCATTCTAGTTACTTGTCTATCTGATTTAATTCCATGTTTATTGCTTTCATAAGTGTAATCTATTGTTGGTTGATCCCCAACAAGTGGTATCAGAGCTCAAGTTCACTAACAGGTGGTTCAGATCTGTGTAGTGTGTATTGATTACAGGTTGTCACAGGGGTTTCTGCAGGGATTTGTGTTTGAGTGGGAGAAGCAATGGCAGATGAAAGTAAACTGAGAATGGAAAAGTTCAATGGAAAAAATTACCAACATTGGAGAATGCAGATAGAGGATTATCTGTATCAGAAAGATCTCTACTTACCGTTAGGTGGGGTTGCTAAGAAGCCCAAAGACATGGAGGATGAAGAATGGGAAGTTCTTGACAGAAAGGCTCTGGGGTCTATAAGACTGAGTCTAGCATCCACTGTGATATCTAATTTATCACAGGCAAAGTCTACAGTAGAGTTGATGACTACGTTAGCAAATTTGTATGAAAAACCCTCAGCTTCTAATAAGGTATATCTTATGAAGTAGTTATTTAATTTGCATATGAATGAAGGTGGATCTGTTTCTACTCATCTAAATGATTTCAATAGAATTGTGAATCAATTAAGTGTCAGGGTGCGAAACACCGGAAGCATACAATTGATTACCAAATACCAAGCAACTATAATATTCGAAAATAACCAGATTCACCCAAGTAACTAGAATTCAGAATAACACAGCATATGAGAGACAATACACAACTTGTATTAACACTTTATACAGAAAAGAATACAATAGAGAATATCCCACATCTTCTCCACCACCTTACAGAGGTTTTCCACACCTCAAGTGAACAGTAATTCTTCTCCCCAAAGCTCTCCCTCTCACAGGTCCCAACACCCAACTCAAATACAGAGTTGGTGTTCACCTCCCATGCTCCACGCACACCACAAGTGCTCCACGCACTCCACAAGCACTCCACGTGCTCCACAAGTACTCAAGGTACTTCAAGTAGATCTCCCATGAACCTGTAAAAACCTGCACTTCAACAGACCATACTTATGGAAGGAACTCCCTTGCCTTCCTCTTAGCTCTATCCGAGTACACACCTGTACTCCAAGTAGATCCTGCCTGATACTGCTCCTTGTTGTGTTGTTGTCTATATGATCTTGCACACCTGCAAATCAAACAACAGTTCTGCTCACCTGTGAACCTTGACCTTGCACACACATACACCTGCAGATCAATGATCTTACTTACCATGTAGATCTCCTATATAGGCCATGCAACTGTGACCAAGATCCTACACTCCTGAAGAATCCAGTTGACTCTCCAAACCAGCACCAACACGCCTGGTACTGCTGTGGAACTAGGGGGAACACCCTTGCTCACCTCACACACAGAAGGAGCAAACTTTGCTCAACTCAACTAGCCCCCATTTCCAATACAACCATGAGTCTATTATATAGATCTCATCCAAACAATAATTAGACATCTAATTACAATAATTAGATCCGCAGCTCTCAGTCTAAAAATAGATCTCTTCATGCAAACACTTGGTTCGTTAGCTAATTGCCCGTAATAAACGCAGTCTGAACCACACAGGCGACCGACGTCGGTCCCTGTCTGCCTGGAGGTCACCGACGTCGGCCGATATATGACCGACATCGGGTGCTTCTCTTTGCTATCCTAGCGACGTCGGCTGATCAGACCGACCCCAACTTCTCTGCAACTCAGCAACCTTCAGCAACCTCCTCTCCTATTTGCATCAGTGAAGCTTTTAGCTCCACAACCTAACAATCTCCCACTTGGAGATAAATAGCTGCACTGTACCTGTACCTGTACCCTGTCTAATCTGTTTCCTAGTTTGTATCCCTCTTCAAGCTCCCACCTGAAGACAACCCACCACACATCCCATGGTGTACCACCTATCATCCGAGTACCCTGCCACATCCGAACCTACAACACCTGTAGTGAAGTCCTGACCCTGCATAGCAACACCTGCTGTCGGTCCCTCTCAAAAACCTGAGAACCCACTTCCCCGAATTGGCTCCTAACTCTAACAGCTCCCACTGCATGGGAATACTCAGGTCTATACCAGACCTCATGTGATTTCAGACACTGTACCTGTCCGCCCTTAGTGTGTTCTAGTTCTGCATCCCGAACCTCGCCAACACCTGATTCACATCAGCTCCCACTCGAGACAAAATCAACCTGTGATCTCCATGCCTCCCATGTCAAAGAATTCAGCTGCTCCAAACTCCTCTTGACATGCCACTGAACTAATCTTACCCTTAGCTCAGCAAAACCCTGTATGTACTAACCCTACTAGCAAATATACCATCCACATACAGTAACAGAATGATGTCGCGACTCATCATCCACCTGGTAAGACAAACCACAGTAGTTACCCTGACATTGACTGAAGCCATGCTTCGTCCTCCACCTGTCAAAACCTGTACCATTGTCCTGTAGCTCCTCAAGACCATATGACCTGGTCTTCTGTCTCACATGTCTGTTCTCTCTATTCTTCTACTAAGGTATCCATCATCTCTGTGCTTTCTTCCAGCTGGAAAACCTACCAAAACACCCGTCTGGTTCTGCATCATAATCCTACCTAGCTCCCACCTGTTTCCTAGATCCTTCCTGCTATACAATCAGCAACATGTATGAAGAAGAGGAACAACGAATTTGAGGGCCTACTTACACCTTCAGTCCTCTGTATGGGTGTTTGAGACTCCTTGACAACATGCTGTCCACCCAAAATTTGTTACAGTGACCGACCTCGGCCACCCCACAGTCTGCATCTGACCAACGTCGGTTTCATGCGTCTGTACCTGACTACCAACCTGCCAGCGCTGGTGTTCCTGCTGCCGACGTCGGTCCTCCTGACCGACATCGGTCTTACATACTGCCGACGTTAGTCCCCTGACCGACGTCGGTCTTACTCTGCCCGACATCGTTGGCTTCGGTCTGCACATGACCGACATCGGCACCTGTCTGTTCGATGCCGGTTCTTCCTGATCGACACCGATGTCTGTGTTCACCTGTGAGTGATGAATTTTTACCCGCGAGCTCCTTTGAATCAATCTCCATGTCCAAACTGCCCTGCTCAGGTGTATCCAGCCTCATCCACTGAACTCTGTCTGCCATCTCCTCCAAGAACACCAAGGCTTTCCAGTTCTTGAGCCTGTCAAATATATCTGTCTTCTGCTTAAGAACATGCATCTCCTTCCTGCTCATGTGACCAAGCCTATGAAGCCACGTCTCTGTAATAGAAGAAGAATCAGTAATATAGACAAGTAGATAAAGAGTACCTGTCTTCTTACCACCAGCTAATTCAAGTGCTACCGCTGTGAGATTTCTTGTGCATCTCTCATCACCCAATCTTTCTGAAGAAATTAGCCATATCTCCAAACCTGGGACCTGCATGACCTTCATCAACACCTGTGTGTTGGCCGCCTGCAATTTCAGCTTCACTTCCCCTTTGCCAATTCTTTGGCAAGGCTCACCAGCTCTTCTACCTGGGGCTGCATGGAAAGAGGCAACCGAATCTTTTATCCAAGATTCAACTTTATCTAAGAAACCTGCAAACACATCCTGTGCAACAACACCTGCTACATCTGTATCTTCAATTTTTTCATGCTGATCTGCTACCAACCAACAATATCCTTTTACCTGCTCTTTCTTTCCATCGGACCGTGAGTGATTGTCTGTGCTTTTCAACTCCTCCATTCTTAGCTTACTTTGATCTGCCGTTGCTCTACTCCCACTCGATCAGAAACCCCTGAGAGTGACCTGTAACCAAACACAACCCTGCTTCCTGCAACCTTAGCTCTGATACCACTTGTTGGTATCAAGCTCAAGAACCTACAACCAAGGCTCTGATACCACTTGTCAGGGTGCGAAACACCAAAAGCATACAATTGATTACCAAATACCAAGCAACTATAATATGCGGAAATAACCAGATTCACCAAGTAACTAGAATTTAGAATAACACAGCATATGAGAGACAATACACAACTTGTATTAACACTTTATACAGAAAAGAATACAATAGAGAATATCCCACATCTTCTCCACCACCTTACAGAGGTTTCCCACACCTCAAGTGAACAGTAATTCTTCTCCCCAAAGCTCTCCCTCTCACAGGTCCCAACACCCAACTCAAATACAGAGTTGGTGTTCACCTCCCATGCTCCACGCACACCACAAGTGCTCCACGTACTCCACAAGCACTCCACGTGCTCCACAAGTACTCAAGGTACTTCAAGTAGATCTCCCATGAACCTGCAATAACCTGCACTTCAACAGACCATACTTATGGAAGGAACTCCCTTGCCTTCCTCTTAGCTCTATCCGAGTACACACCTGTACTCCAAGTAGATCCTGCCTGATACTGCTCCCTATTGTGTTGCTGTCTATATGATCTTGCACACCTGCAAATCAAACAATGATTCTGCTCACCTGTGAACCTTGACCTTGCACACACATACACCTGCAGATCAATGATCTTACTTACCATGTAGATCTCCTATATAGGCCATGCAACTGTGACCAAGATCTTACACTCCTGAAGAATCCAGCTGACTCTCCAAACCAGCACCAACACGCCTGGTACTGCTGTGGAACTAGGAGGAACACCCTTGCTCACCTCACACACAGAAGGAGCAAACTTTGCTCAACTCAACTAGCCCCCATTTCCAATACAACCATGAGTCTATTATATAGATCTCATCTAAACAATAATTAGACATCTAATTACAATAATTAGATCCGCAGCTCTCAGTCTAAAAATAGATCTCTTCATGCAAACACTTGGTTCGTTAGCTAACTGCCCGTAATAAACGTAGTCCGAACCACACAGGTGACCGACGTCGGTCCCTGTCTGCCTGGAGGTGACCGACGTCGGCCGATATATGACCAACGTCGGTTGCTTCTCTTTGCTATCCTGCCGACATCGGCTGATCAAATCGACCCCAACTTCTCTGCAACTCAGCAACCTTCAGCAACCTCCTCTCCTGTTTGCATCAGTGAAGCTTTTAGCTCCACAACCTAACATTAAGTTCAGTCAGTATAGTGTTTGATGATGAAATAAAAGATCTTTTAATATTATGTTCTTTACCTGAAAGCTGGCATGGCTTAGTAATGGCAGTTAGTAATACTGCATCTGCATCAAATATTTTGAAAGTAGAAGATGTTGTTAGTGTTATCTTGAATGAGGAAATTCACAGGAAAAGCACAGAAGAGAGATCTGGGAACGCTTTAAGTTTTGAGAGCAGGGGAAGGCAGAAAGATAAGAGCAAAAGGAGATCAAGATCTAAGTCTAAGGTGAGAGGAAGATCCAAATCTAGGAATGGCAAGAAGCCACAATGCTGGAATTGTGGAAAGATTGGGCACATAAGCAGAGATTGCTGGTCAAAGCCTAAGGAGGACAATCAGCATGAAGGAAAGGAAGAAGCCAAGGTTGCAGGTATTGCACAAGATGCTTTAATATTCTCTCTGCATAATAATATAGAATCTTGGGTGTTAGATTTTGGTGCATCTTTTCATGCTACCCCTAACAGGGAATATTTTAGTGACTATATCCATGGAGACTTTGGAATAGTGTATCTAGGGGATGATGAGCCCTGTAAAATAATTGGCAAAGGTAAAGTGCAGCTGAAGATGCAAAATAGCAACACATGGGTGTTGAGAGACGTGATGCATGTTCCTAGCTTGAAGAGAAATTTGATCTCTACAGGAAAGTTAGGGGATGAGGGTTGTATAGTAACTCTCACAGCAGAATCTTGGAAGGTGACCAAGGGTGCACTTGTTATGGCTAGAGGTAAGACAGAAGGTACTCTCTATTTGTGTAATTGTGTTACTTACAATTCTCCTTCTGTATTATCTACTTCAGATGTGGATGCTAAATTGTGGCACTCAAGGCTTGGCCACATGAGTGAGAAGGGGATGTCAATTCTTAAGTCCAAAGGTATGCTTTCAGATTTAAAAGGCATAGATCTAGAGTTTTGTGAGCACTGTGTATTTGGAAAATAGAAAAGGGTTAGTTTTCTCAAGACTGGGTCTACTAAGAAGAGGCATAAGTTGCAGCTTGTTCACACAGACGTGTGGGGACCGGCTCAGGTTGCTTCCATTGGAGGATCACAGTACTATGTATCTTTCATAGATGATGCTATAAAGAAGGTATGGATCTATTATATTAGGAGAAAATCTGATGTATTTGAGACTTTTAAGATTTGGAAAGCTATGGTTGAGAATGAAACAGGTAAAATATTGAAGTGCTTGAGATCTGACAATGGCGGTGAGTTCTGCAGTTATAAGTTCAGAGATTATTGTTATATGCATGGAATCCACAGGCAAAGGATGGTTCCAAGGACACCTCAGCAGAATGGAATTGCTGAAAGGATGAACAGGACAATAATGGAGCGTGCAAGGTGTATGAGATTGCATGCTAGTTTGCCCTTACAGTTTTGGGCACAAGCTGTTGACACTGCAGTGTACTTGATTAATAGAGGACCCTCTACAGCTCTGGATGGTGGTATTCTAGAAGAGGCATGGACAGGTAAAAAGGTAGATATCTTATATCTCAAAGTTTTTGGTTGTGAAGCCTTTGTGCACATAGATAAAGAAAATAGAAAGAAGCTAGATGCTAAGTCTATGAGGTGCATGTTTATTGGCTATGGCTCAGATGATTTTGGTTACAAATTGTGGAATCTAGAAATTAACAAGGTAATTAGGAGCCATGATGTTGTTTTCAACGAAAGAGTGATGTATTGTGATTAGCTAAGGAAGCTGAATCAATCTGGGCAGAGCAATGGTGAATTGGACGAGGTGAAGGTCCACTATGAGCTCGTGGGAAAAAGAAATAATCACTTGCAGGAAAACACAGAGACCGACGTCGGCAGGGTAGGAACCAGCATTGGCAGAACAGAGACCGGCGTCAGCGATACACAGACTGACGTTAGTAGGACAGGCACGGATGTCGGTCAGGCAGAACCGACGTCGGCCAGTAACAGGTCTGGAAGTGATCGAGGTCGGTCACTGTCAAAGAATTTGGGTGGACAGCATGTTGTGAACGAGTCTCAGACACCCATTAGGAGGTCAGAAAGGGTGAGTAAGCCTCCAATTAGATATTCTCCTTCATTATTTCATTTATTGCTAACTAATGGTGGAAAACTAGAGAGTTTTGAAGAAGCAATACAGGTGGAGTCCAAGAGTCAGTGGGAGCGTGGCATGGTTGAGGAGATGGAGTCCTTAAGAGAGAACCAAACATGGGATTTGGTTGAATTGCCAGCAGGTAAAAGGACACTGAAGAACAGATGGACCTACAGGTTGAAAGAAGGTGAGAATGGACAGATGAGATATAAGGCTAGATTGGTAGTGAAAGGATTTGCACAAAAGCCAGGTATTGACTTTGGTGAGATTTTTTCTCCTGTTGTTAAAATGACTTCTATAAGGGTTGTATTGTCTTTGGTTGCTTTTGAGGATTTGCATCTTGAGCAGCTAGATGTTAAGACAATGTTTCTTCATGGAGATTTGGATGAGGAAATTTATATGGAACAACTGGAAGGATTTGAGGTCAAGGGTAAGGAGAAGTTAGTGTGCAGATTGAAGAAAAGCTTGTATGACCTCAAGCAAGCTCCTAAGCAATGGTATCTAAAATTTGACAGGTTTATGACTGAGCATGGCTACAGTAGGTGTCAATCTGACCATTGTGTGTATTTCAAGAGATTTGATAATGGTAGATATATTATTCTATTGTTTTATGTAGATGATATGCTGGTTGCAGGATCACACATGCAGGATATCTCTGAGCTTAAGGTGAAATTAGCTCAAACATTTGCTATGAGGATTTGGGAGCAGCAAAAAAAATCCTTGGTATGAGCATTAAGAGAGACAGGAAAAATCACAGGTTGATATTGTCTCAAGAAGATTATGTGGACAAGGTGTTGAAACGGTTCAATATGCAGGATGCTAAACCGGTAAGCACACCTTTGGCTGGACATTTTAAGTTAAGTAAAGAACAATGTCCTAATTCATATGATGAGGTAGAGTACATGAGTAAAGTTCCATATTCTTCCACAGTAGGGAGTTTGATGTATGCAATGGTGTGTACTAGATCGGATATTGCCCAAGCAGTGGGAGTGGTAAGTAAGTATATGGCCAATCTAGGTAAGGAACAGTGGAAAGCAGTTCAGTGAATCCTTAGATATCTGAGAGGAACCAGTAGTAGGCACTTGTGCTATGGAGGTTCAGATACTTCTCTACATGGTTATGTAGATTCAGATATGGCAGGTGATTTGGATGGCAGGAGAAGCACTACAGGTTATGTTTTCACTGTAGGTGGAACAGCGGTTAGTTGGATATCTAAGTTACAGAAGGTTGTTGCCTTGTCAACTACAGAAGTAGAGTATATTGCAGCCACAGAGGCTAGCAAAGAGATGATATGGATGACACGGTTCATGGATGAGCTTGGTAGGGAGCATGAGAGTTGAAGATTGTATAGTGACAGTTAGAGTGCAATCCATTTGGCTAAGAATTCAGCCTTTCATTCAAGAACAAAGCACATACAGCTAAGGTACCATTCCATACAACAGGTATTGGAAGATGGTGAGTTGAAGCTGGAGAAGATCCATACAGATAGGAATCCTGCGGATATGTTAACCAAGCCGGTTACAAAGGAGAAGTTGAATCTTCATTCAACTTCTGTTGGTCTTCATGATTGAGTTGAAGATGGATGAGCTAGAAGATGTTGTTGTACAGGTACTGGTGCATCTGTTTATCTCCAAGTGGTAGATTGTTAAGGTGTGGAGCCTAAAAGCTTCACATATGAGTGCATTTAACAGTTTTGGGTCTACACAGTCACCGGCGTCGGTCAGGAGTGACCGACATCGGTCAGATGCAGTTGAAGAGATGCCGACGTCGGCAGTGGATCGGCTGACGACGGTCACAGGCAAGCAAGCAGGAACCTGCGTCGGTTACCTATGCATCCAAAATACTATTTTCGAGGACAGAAGCGAGTGTTTGCATGATGAGTTTAAGTTTTAGTCTTAAGTTCGCATCTCTATTATTAGTAAGATTATTTTTAGAGCCCTTGTTCAAGTGGCTTAACTATTTGTTGTAAGTGCATGCTCAAGTCTCCTAATTCTATATGTAGAATTAGATCTTCTTAGCTTATTGTGGTAGTAGAATTGGTATGTTGAAGAACAATACAGAATTGAATCAATCCAAGTTTGTTGGAGTTGATTGTTCTTGAGAGAGAGAGCTCTTGAGGGATAGAGATCTAGTGAGAGATCTATACATCTGAGAGAGGTGTGGAATAAAGAAGTTTCTTCAATTGTATTCCTTTTGTATAGAGTTTAATACAAGTTTTCAGGGTGGTTTCTTGTATCTCTTGTTCTTGCTATTTATCATTCTAGTTACTTGTCTATCTGATTTAATTTCGCATTTATTGCTTTCATAAGTGTAATATATTGTTGGTTGATCCCCAACAAGATATATATATATATATATATATATATATATATATATATATATAATATTATAATATAAATATATATGAAAACATAAATATTATAATAACACATACATATGCACTCGCGCGCGCGCGCACACACACACACACACACACTATATATATATATATATATTACAATAATATTTTATAATAATTATACTTATAAATATATAAAATAATTATCTATATAATATATGACATTTATAATTACTATATATAAATATAGATTCAAGGACTTCAATGTCTTATCTTTACGTCAATGTCATTGCATCAAACGTGTAACTTTGCCATAGTGAAATTGGTGCTTATGATGTCTTTATCCACCATTGACAATAGAAAATGACCAATAAAAGATGTAAACTCCTCGTAAGTTAGTGCAATGGGTGAAGGTCATGTAAATCCAACAATAACCTTAAATATGGATCTGGTGTATGTCTCAAACAGGTAATTCTATGCTTAAAGGATTCCCTTGAACATTCCTAGAGCTCATCTACTTTTGCCATGTGGCATTATTTTATTAACCTAGAGCCCAAGTAAAGAGCATAAGTCCCTAGGCAAATGGATTACTAGGATTTTTCCAAGTGTTATCATCTCACTAACCTGATAGTGTGTTAGTACAGTTCCATATACAGACTATCCCAGGCAAGCAAAATACCAAGAGTCATCCACGTGTCATCATCTTGAAACTGATGATGATGTCAACATAGTTCCATGCATGGAATATCCAAGGCAAGTGGATTTTTGGGATCTTAACAACTATCATCATCTCACTAACCTGGTGATGATGTCAGCATTATTCCATATATGGACTATTTGGGCAAGAATAATGCCAAAAGCCATCCATGTGTAGTCACCCCACCAACATAGTAGTGACATTAGCATAGTTCCATGTACAAACTATCTCATCTAAGCAAAACATTAAGAGCCATCCACTTATCATCATGCCACCAACCTGGCAATGACATCAACACAGTTCCATATACAAACTATCTTGGGCAAGTAGAATGCTAAGAGTTGTCCACATGTCATCATCCCACCCCATAGATGAAGGTTTCCCAACATCTATCATAAAAACATCATTAACATTGATGTTGGCCTGATCCATAGAGTCATCACCTTAAATATTCACCCAAAAAAACCCAGGCTCAAAGTGTGAAGAATAAAGTCAAACCATGTCCTCATGGCCACAGTGACCACCAACCTAGGGGGAACCTCCATACTCGAACCTCCATCAAAAGAACTTATAGGGGTGGAATTAATTGGTCGCCTCTATAAACCCTTCGAAGGAGATGTACTGCAGCCAAATCCTTATTCAAGAAATGCAACCTTAGAATAATAGAAAGAGAAGGGATAGAAACTTTCAACACTTCCACATCCAATCGAGCCACCATCCTTCCAACTGGCACAAGGGACTACAGAGGGCCTTACACATTTTTCACAAAGGATAACACCACATTCAATCGCTCCTCAAGTTTATGGCAGATCAAAAATAATATATTATTATACTCTATTGTAATATATATATATATATATATATATATATATATATTAGCTAGGAAGAATATATATTTATAATATTATTCTACCTATATATATAATGCTATTCAATTCACATACATACATTAGATAAATCTATGTAAAATACATTGACATATATCATTCTCAATACACTTATATGATAATTTTGAATTTGTGAAGTAAATGGATTAAACATCTTGAAGATGATATCTCTTGGTGTCATATATATAACATTATAAATATATATATTCTACCTTATATATATAAATAATTAATGACATTTGAATTTTTTTGTCCCACCAAGTCTTTCTTTCTAAGTTGCAATGAAAGACATTTGTTCTTAGTTACTCCCACTTCCAAATTACACTTATTGAATGTCCATGAATGTTTTGGACACTAGAAAGTGGTGGAGGAGCCTTCATAATGCTTGTCATATTACAAACCTAGAACAATATCAAGCATTTATTTACTTAGATGATAAATAAAAATGAGAGCTTACCCATCATGGACTTTCCAAACATGGTATAGTTCGAGTATTTGGCTATATGTATCTAAGAAAAATGCATGGAAGGTTGTTCCAATGCCATAACATGTAATTTCATGGAATGGTCATTCAAGGGAAGGAACTAAGATTGATCAAATTAGAAGTTTTTGCATGCCTTGGATATATACAAACAATCTTGAAATATGAGTGTTAAATGCATACATTTGAAAAAAAAAGATAAAAGTGATTACAAACCAGAGGACCTAACTAAATATTGGGAATTTGGTATAAGGCTAGAGTGGTAAAAAAATAAAAATATGAATAAGAATCAACCATACGAGCTTACCTTTACAAGCATTGATAAAGAATCATATGATGATATAAGTAACCATGAATGTGGTAAAAAAATCATAGACTTTTAATCTTATCTTGACCTTTTTCACAAAGAATTTATAACTACTCCTGATAATAAGCTTCCTCTCTAAGATCAATGTATCCTCTCTTTTTTTTAAAAACTAAAAGAAGAATTTTCATTCCTAATAAGAAATAAAAATGGGAATGAAATTGGTTACATATGATATAAATATTGAGCTACATAGTTTTGACTTCGATTTACATTAAAAATAAAAATTAAACGTGCTAAATTCAAGTTCACTTGCATGCATTCAGAGGATAAACACTTCATCTCATTTATTGCCTTCAAATTTGTTTTTAGCTCCTCTCTTCATTTTTCAGTTGAATATTTTTCTATCTTCTATATTTTTTATATTTGGCATTTTCATTTGTTATATTATATATATTTCTCAAAAGTTTTTGGAATGATTTTTGGTATATAATGTTGGATGAATTTATTTTAAATGAATTTTTTTAAAGTGACAGTTAAGTGGACATCAAATTCTAAGTTATAATTAAAAGTTAACATACTCACTCGATTACATCATACCACCATCCCCGGATGTCATTGTAGAAAGCCTCTCGATAGAATTATTAGATCATAGGTTTTGAGTGAAATATAATTATCAATTTACTCAATTTATCTTTATATATTCTCCTATTATAACTTGCACCTTTGAGACAACTACTAATATAAATGTTGTAGTTAAGAAAGCAAGTTATCGTTTAGAAACTAAATGCTCTAAATGATATATTATTTTATTAAAGCTTCAAAACAAGCCTACACAAACTACTACATCCATATAACATCTCATGAAATAAAAGTGGATATTAATAACACCATCTCAAATGCTAGACCTGAATCAATTACACCTATAAAGGTTTTTGAGCTTCCTTTAAAAAGAAGAAAAAATAAGTTCTAAAATCCATTTTGATGTTCTTTATAATATTAATAGATAAATTCTCAAGGTTGTGTACGTAGGTTTCTTACAACTTTAATCTTCTCTATGTTTGATTTAGTAAGAATTCCACCATTGAATTTTGCAAGCTCATAAAGAATAATAAAGAAGTTAGAATACCTTGTTGGATGTCCTTTTCACCTTGAACTAGAGGTTATGGATCAAAATGAATATAAATATCCACTAAATTAAGGGTTTAAGGTCAATAATTTCAACTATTTCATGTTGAAGGGTGGGTCATTCAACCATCAAATTAGTAGATTGTGTGTATCCCTATCCCTTTAAAATATTAGAATCAAATGGACCCAATATCCTTTTCTTTTATGTGGTTATTTATTAGTTAAGAATTAAATGATTTATGATTCACCCTAGGGCCCCACATAGAGATGGGGGATTGATTTTCATAACTATATAGAGTAGAAAGGGATGACCCCACATTTTAGTGAGTGATGCAAATATTTGTCCTTTTGTCTATATAGGGCATGAATAATATATTGATGAATTGAGGGACAATACAACATTTAATTGATAGTCTAAATTTAGGGATGGAAATTAATAGAGAAGGGTTACCGTGTGATCAATAAATGATTGATGGGCACCCATACACATACATTAACCATACGCAAGTTTCTCCTTGCCACTATATAAACAAGGGAGGGATTTGATTGATTTAAATTGAAATGTAGATTGAAAGGAGGGGGTTCAAGATAAAATATTTGAGTTCAAAATAGTCAAGATCCAAGTATGACACATAGTCATACATCAATGTCCTCAAAATCAATAAACATGAGATTTATAAAAGCTATCTAGAAATAGTGTTATTGGTATACTATCTCAAGTAAAAATGGATGAATGTGCCTATGCATCTAAGGATAATGTATGAATATGTCCATACATGAATTTTATTGGTTTTAAATGAATATAGTGTTGTGTAGATTTTAGCCTATAATCTGCACAATCTCAAGTTGAAAAACATGAAGAGGTGGTAATTGGATATGTGTAGGTCACAAATGAAAGTGACATCACCCCAATCATACCACTTTGGATTGATTTCAAAGTGAATTTGTGTGATCACACATATATCTACCCAAAATCATCTGCAACTATTCTGGTCACAAGTGGATATGGTGTTGTTGTGAGTCTTTTGGCATATGAAGGACTTAATTACAAGTAAAATCAACATAAAGGGGTGGTTGGTTTTATACGAGTCACCAATTAAACTTGCATTCCCCAAATAACACCACTGTGGCTTGAATTTGAAGTGAGTTGGGGTGAACATGCAAAAATGTACCTAAAATTAGTTATGTTTCTTGACTCACAAGTGGATATAGTGTTGTTATGTCACTTTTGTCCTATAAAGAAGTAATCACAAGTAAAATTGACATAAATTGGTAATTAGGTGTAAAATGGTCATAATGTGACAAAGAATGCCACAATCACACCTTTTTAATAATTAGAAGATAAATGGGGTGATCATGAACAAATGTACCTAAAATTATTTTCATTTACCTTATTCATAAGTAGATATGGTGTTTTTTGTCATTTTTTGCCTATAAGGGACTCAATCACATTTAAATTAGTATAAATGGGTGGTTTGGTGTGTGTGGGTCACCAATACAACCTATGTTTCCATATGCATGCCACTTTGGCAAAAATTCAAATAAAATTTGGGTGATCACTCAAAAATGTGCCCCACATTTTCCCCATTTACCCTTGTTACAAATGATTGTGGTGTTGGTGTGTCACATTTGCCCTATAAGGGACCTAATCATAATTAAAATTGGCATAAAGGTGCGGGTGGGTGTGTATTGGTTTGTAAAATTTTAATTTTGAGAAACTTAGAACTCCTAAAAATGTTAGAAAATAACCTAGATGACCATAAAACCTAAAAAATAGGCACTATTTTGTAGCATTAGGAAATCTTTAATTTCAATACTGAGATCTTGAAAAACAACTAAGTACTAACTAGATTGGATATTGAAAACTATCTTCAAAATCGTAACTCATGGTGTTGTGAGACCAACTCTATAAGATGCAGAGTAAACCTAATTTTTTATATTTACTAAAATAAATGTAAAATATAAAGAACATAATTTTAACATTTATTATAGTAAACAACCCCGCTAACTTTTAGTTATTATATTTCTTTGCTTTCTAACACATTAACATTGCATACATTTAGTAACATGTACACATTATAATGGCCCCTTCCTTTTAGTTATTATATTTCTTTGCTTTCTAACATATTAATATTGCATACATTTGGTAATGTATACATTTTATAATGTATGTGCATTTATAGCATGTGTATGTGTTACAATGTGTGCGCACTTTTGTTATTTGTGATTTTAAAAACATGTCTATGTGCATATAAATGGCTTGGATTCTTGAGCCTAAGACCTAGACCTGCAAACATAGCTAAATTTGTGTTTTTGATTGAAAATAATAAAATCCAACTTCCATCATCATAAGCACTAGGAATTTCATCAAGACATTTCCTAAAACTATTACTACAACATTGAGCACACTCTCATCTTTGCAAATATATCATTTTTTTACTATTCTAAGATTTACATCTATATTGATTTTTAAGTATGTATTTTTTATGCTACTATCTACTGCAACTATAAATGTCTATATTTCTTTATGTATCTTTTTTTATTCATCCAAATGCAAAAAACATTATATGGTTGTAAACTAGGCCTAATTCTATATACATTCAAAAAACTTTTTTTTGAGGTAGTTAAGGGGAGGGGTGAAGCAGGGAAGGCATGTATGATTGGTTGTTCATTTTAAATCAATTTTTAAGGTCTATTTATTTGTAAAATCAATAATTTATTAAACGAGACTTAAAAAATGAGGGGGCACATGACTGGCTATCTACTTAATTTTTTTGAAAAATAAGAGTCCTTTTCAAATTTCAAATGTTTGACCTACTTAAATTTGACCATTAAAAAAAAAGAGTTTAGAAACTACACTCAAAATGTCACAATTTATGTTTTTATATCATCTTCAAAATTTGAGTGTAGACATCTCAAATAATCTACAGAAGTTGATATTTCTCTTTTTTTATTTCAAAAATGTCCATGGATAACGCCCTTTTGGGCCACCATTTCCCAGAAATATTATATATAACTTATTTCTAATTATATATAAAATGAATAGTATATATATTATTAATTATTCTATTATGTATTAATATAACACTATTATATGTTATTACTTATATATAATATTGTTCTATTAAATATAAGAATATATTATTATATTATATTATATTAATAATAATCAAATATAATATAGATTAATTATAAATATATAATAATTTATTACTTTTCTTATAATAATTATTGTGATATTATTATGTATAGAGAAAGGTAGGTGTGTATATACATTAATTATAAACAATTTAATCATTTATAAATATTTTTAATGATATATTATATTAGTAATAACCAAATATATAATATAGATTAATTATAAATATATAATAAGTTATTAATATTATTATAATTATTATTATGTATAGAGAAAGGTAGGTGGGTGTGTGTGTGTGTGTGTGTGTGTGTGTGTGTGTGTGTGTGTGTGTGTGTGTGTGTGTGTGTGTGTGAATTATAAATAATATATTAACAAGGTAGAATATGCATGTATAGAGGGATAAGCAATGAATATGCTATGTCATAGATAGATAAGGGCCCTTATCCTTTAGATAGTGATCAAAGGGCAGGTGAGTGCCCAAAGATAAATAGGGCCCCTCAATCGCCATATAAATAGATAGATAGATAAGAGTACATAAATGCATATATAGAGTAGGCCACTGAGCCCCTATCTATAGCTAAGTAGAGTAGGTCATTAATCTCTCTCCTCCTATATATATAATTGATCCCCCCACCCCATATATAAATGAGAAGGAAGGGAGGGGGAGCAGGTAGCATTGGGCTCTTATCTATACATGGGCATATTTATGCCCTCATCTATCTAATCCATATAGTCTAGGTCAATGTAGTGAGTCTGGATAGTAGGGTGGGGGGCATGCTCCTCATCCCCATCCATTCATCTATAGATTTGATGAATAGGTTATAGGTTTTCTATATGAGCTACTCCTACGGGTTCAGTCAACAGTGAAGTGATCAATATTTCCTCCCATATATATATATATATATATATATATATATATATATATATATATATATATATATATATATACCTTATATATATATATATATATATATATATATATATATATATATATATATATATATATATAAGGTAGAATATATATTTATAATAGTATTCTACCTTATATGTGTATGTATATGCATATGTATCATCTTTGAGGTGTCTCTTCCATTTAATTCAAAATCATATAGGTGTATCAAGAATGATATTCCTCAATATATTTTAGATAGATTTATCTTAAATATGTACATGCCATAAGTCTAAGTTTATCCCCATTCAATCAAATAATAAAAACTTCCTTTAAAAATTATTCTATGCATATTTCTTAAAACAAACACACACACACACACACACACACACACACACACACACACACACACATTAAAATACACTTTTAAAACAATATATAAAAATTTCAAATAATATTCATTCTATTACATATTTTAAATGTGATTTATAGTTAATATCGATTACATTTTTTTTTCTAAATGTAGATATAATTATCTAAATTATAAAACTCGAGAGAAGTATCTATATTGTATTAGATTTATTATATAAGTGGAATAGATGCTTCACAAAATAATATCTCTTAGCATCTTTTAACATATATTTTCAAAAATATGTATATTAATTTATTATAATAATAATGTTATTCATGTTATTGAATCTTTAAGTTCTATTATTATTATTATTATTATTATTATTATTATTATTATTATTATTATTATTATTATTATTATTATTATTATTATTATTATTATTAAAAAGTATATATGCTATTCTCCCTCTTCGGTTTACCCCCATTCCCTTATTTTAATTTTGAAAAGAACTTACTCAGCTTTTATCCCAAATGCCTTTTATCAAAAATAGTCTAATGCCATGATTTATTTTTTGGCCTCAGTTTTAAGGGTCATCACATGAAGAATGGATCAATACAAGGAACAATTCTAGTCTTCCAAGACCTGCCTCCTATAGATGGTGAAAGTTTTTGTCCCACAGAGTATTTCTTTCTAGGTTGCAGTGAAAGATACTTATTCTTAGTTACTCCCACTTCCCAATTACACTTATTGAGTGTCCATGAAAGTTTTGGGCACTGGAAAATGGTGGAGGTGCCTTCATAATGGTTGTCATATTACATACCTAGAATAATATCAAGCATTTCTTTACTCAGATGATACAAAAATTGAGGACTTACCCACCATGGACTTTTGGAACATGGTATAGTTAGGGTATTTGGCTGTATAAATCTGAGAATAATGTATGGAAGGTTGTCTCAGTGCCACAAGATGTAATTTTATGGAGTGGGCATTTAGGGGAAGGAACTAAGATTGATTGGATTAGAAGTTGTTGCATGCCTTATATATATATATATATATATATATATATATATATATATATATATATATATATATATATATATATATATATAATCTTAAAAGAGGAGAGATTAATGTATACATTGGAAAAAGGGATTAAAGTGGTTACAAATTAGAGGGGCTAAATGAATATTAGGAATTTGATGTAAGGCTAGAGTGCTGAAGAAACAAAAATATGAATAAGAATCACCTAGACAAGCTTACCTTACTAAGCATTGATAAATAATTATATAATGATAGAAGTAACCATGAATGTGGTAAAAAAATCATAGAATCTTAATCGTATCTTGACTTATTTCACAAAGAATTTATAACTATTCCTGACAATAAGCTTCCTCTCTAAGATCAATGTATCCTCTTTTTAAAAATAACTACAAGAAGAATTTTTTCACAAACTACTACATCCATATAACATCACATGGATATTAGAAACACCATCTCAAATGGTGGACCTAAATTAGTTCCAACTATAAAGGTTTTCGAGCTTCATTTAAAAAGAAGAAAAAAGAAGATCCAAAAGACATTTTGATGTTATTTATAATATTATTAGATAAATTCACGAGGTTGGAATCAATGTATGTAGGTTTCTTACCACTTTAATCTTCTCTATGTTTGATTTAGTAAGAATTCCACCATGGAATTTTTCACGCTCATAAAGAATAAGAAAGTTGTTTGAAAACCCTGTTTGATTTTCTTTTCACTTGAACTAGATGTTATGGGTCAAAATCAATATAATATAAAGATCCTCTTAAGTAGGGGTTTAAGGTCAAAATTTTCAAAGTAATTAAAAGATGCATATATTAAAGTATATAAAGACATTTTACAAATAATTTTAATTATATTACAATATGAATATCCCAAATATTTAATGGTCTTATTAATCCATGATAATTAAATAATATAATTAATTTAAGGTTAAAGAATATAATTTTATGTATCCTAAGCATTTGAGTACAAACTAAACAAATTTATTGAAAATCTATAGGTGTTGAGGTCTTTTGAATCCATTGGTAAGATAAAAAATAGAGTTAGAATAAAATTTATGAAGTTATTTTAATAGTATACTTTGATAAGACATACATACTCTATCAAACTAAGATCAAAACTTATTAAACTCGATAATACATCCACTTGTATTTTTAATTACATTATAATTTGATTGAAATCTATTTATTATTTTACTAATAGTTTTCCCCTACACTATTTATATTTCGATTCAATGAATATTGTTATGCCACATGTCAAATTTACACTGTGAATTAAAATTTGTACAAAAATAAATATTTTTAAAATTTGTACATAGATATCTATTTAGCATTTATTTGGATGGTTGGCTTTTCTCTTTATTGTTTATTGAAACTAGGGTAAAAAAAGGTCCTTTTAAACTATAATTTTAAGGGGAAGAGGTGAATCAAATGATTGAAGAGGACAACATACATATGAGGGAGAAGCTTTTAATTCTCACAATTAAAATTTTACACTAACAGGAATACCATATCTTTCAATAGGAAGAGGGCAATATGGTAGAAGAAGATGATGATTTTAAGACAGATTTTGAATTCTCACAATCAAAATTGTACACTAAGAGGAATACCATATCTTTCAATAAGAAGAGGGCAATATGGTAGAAGAAGAAGATGATGATTTTAAGACAGATGTTCTAAATTAAAAAAAAATAACCCAAAAAGTATATTATATTTCATGATTACATACAAAAATTGAAATACAATTTTCATCGATATTTACAAGTTATGATCTTCAATAGAAAACATGATGCCCCGATTTACATAACTACAAACCAACCAACCTAAAAACTCATATCCATTGACTAAGAAAGCAAGTTAATTTTTTGACGATTATAAGGTTTGAATTTATATTGAATTCTAAGTATGTATTTTTTATGCTACTATATGCCAAAACTATAGATGTCTATATTTATTTATGTATCTTTTTTTATTCATCCAAACGCAAAAAATATTATATAGTTGCAAACTAGGCCTAATTTTATATACATCAAAGTGTTTCAAATAGTACTAAACAAGACTCAAAAAATGAGTGGTTGCATGACTGGCTATCGACTCTAATTTTCTAAAAAATAGGATTTCCTCTTTAAATTTCAGATGTTTGACCTACTTAAATTTGACCATTTTTTAAAAAAATATATGAGTTTAGAAACTAGACTCAAAATATTACAATTTATGTGCTTATATCATCTTCAAAATTTGAGTATAGACATCTCAAATAATCTAAAGAAATTGAGATTGCTCTTTTTTTCAAAAAAGTATCTATGGGTGACCCCCTTTTGGCCCACCATTTCCCTGCACTTACCTAATTATTATATATAACTTATTTCTAATTACATATAAAATTAATAGTATATATATTATTATTCTATTATATATTAATATAGTATTAAATATATATGTTATTAATTTATATAATATTATTCTATTAGTTATATGAATATATTATATTATATTATATTATAGTAATAATTAATCTATTAAATATTTTTAATAATATATTATATTAATAATAATCTCATATATAATATATATTGTTTATAAATATATAATAATATATTAATATTCTTATAATTATAATTATTATTATATTATTATGTATAGAGAGAGTTAGGTAAAATTTTATACATATATAATATTATATAGATAGAATATATATTACCAAACTAGAATATATATTTATAGAGTGTTACTGATATAGAAAAAATAGACCAAACTTCTAGAGACCATAAGTTTTGAGCTGTAGTTTTGTTTAAGCTCTTCCACGTGCCAACATGACTATCTCAAAAAAACTATTGTTGATTTAAGCCACACTTTTATTAATTTAAAACATTTTAAAAAAAATTAAAAGGCCAAATGAGACCATCAGAGGTTCTTAAATTATAGTTTAATGATTTTTTGAGGATTTTTTTATTTTTTAAAAATTGCATATTTTATGACCGGACGTGAACTTCAATTGAAACCCATCTTGTAGGTTAATTTTAGTGTTTAAATTATTTCATATTTTTTTTAGAAATGCACACGCTTACATGTGAAACTTACTAAAAATAGAAGTTTTTATTTAGATTTTTTTTTTTAAATTTTTTTGCATGTCAACTCTAATTTCAAGTTTAGACTTATTTATGAATGGTCTTGTAATTATTTTGGGTCATTCAATACAAATTAGTTATGAGTTATTATTTCAGGTCTTAGCCTATTGTAATTTTGGTCTTGATAGTATTTTATTTCATTATCTAGTATCAAAGCAAGGTTGAATCTTGGAGGAGTAAGAAATGGTGAGAGGATGAGGAGGTATTGCACAGATACACTGAATTATATAAAAACTATATAGGTAAGTCTAAAAATTAACAAAGGCTATCATTAATCATATAAGAAGACAATGTAATGATAAAGCCGAAAAAGACACAGATGATGATGAATAAATTAAACAAAAAGAAGAACATCAAGATCAACCACTATTGATGGAAGAGAGGGTGGATCAAGATTTATAAGGAAGAAATGAAAGAAATAAGATTGATATTTCATATTATGGAAAAAATTTAAAATTAGAGGAGTTGATAGATTGGATGAATAGTATGGAGAAGTTCTTTAAATGGAAGACTATGACAGAAGAGAAGAAGGCAAAATTTGCATGCATGAAATTGAAAGGTCATGCAATGATTTGGTGGAATCACCTAAAAAGAGAGAGAGACAAAAGGTAAAAAGATGATTAATTCTTGAAAAAAATAGAGAAAAATTTGAGGGATAAATTTCTTTCTACATGGATTATACACAAACCCTATACAAAAGATTCTAGAATTTGAGGCAAAAAGATTACAATATATAGATGAGTTTTATAAGCTTTTCATATGAGTGGAGCATGATGAAACATAAGAGCAGATGGCTGCAAGGTATGTAAATGGTTTGAAATTTACTATTCAAGATGAATTAAGCATGCATAGAATACTTAGCATGGAGGAGGTTTATCAATTAAGTTTGAAGGTAGAAGAAAAATAAAATAGATAGAATTTTAGAAGAACATCTCTTGGCCCAAGAAGAGGTAGATCCCATTTAATAAGGGGATGAGATGGGTTTAATATCATCAAATATGGGTCTAATACTAATAGAGGTGAATCATCACATGGTGCAGAAAGGCAAGATGAGAATAGGTAAGGGTTTCAATACCAACAAAGAGGAAGAGAGTTTCATAGAGGATGAGGTTATGGTTGTGCTAGAGGATGGTTTCAAAATTAGCATAGATCTTATTTTTTTATAGATGTGGAGAAGAAGGGCATAAGGAATTTGAGTGTCTGCATTATTAAGATCAAGAAAAAAGTCAAGAGGATCACCCAAGAGTGAATCTAGTTAAGGCTAAAATATAAGAGAAAAATACTAAAATTATACTAGTAGATGTTGGAGAGAATATTTTTATGAGAAGAACAATGATTACTCTAAAGAATGAACAAGTGTAGAATAAATAAGGTGGTGATGCATGGCTATGATTAAACATTTTTTAAACAAGATGTACTTTAGGTGGAAAGCTATGAAAATTAATTATATATGGTGGTAGTTATAAAAATATGGTTTCTAAAGAAATGATGGATAAATTAGATTTGTAATGTGAAAAGCATCCTAATCCATATCAGAATTCATGGTTTAAGAAAGGGAATGAGGTTACAGTAGATAAAAGTTGCTTAATCAAGGTTTTTATAGGAAAAACTTATAATGATGAAATATGGTGTGATGCTATTCTAATGGATGTATGCTATGTGTTATTGGGGAGGCCATGACAATTTGATAAGAAAATAATTCATGATGGAGGAAAGAACATGTTCACTTTTTGGAAAGGTGGTACAAAGGTAAAGAGAAGACAGAAAGCATGCTCTCTACTAAAGAATTTATCTAAGATATGAAGGTGAAAGATAATTATTATGTATTAGTAGCAAACAATGAAGACACAAAAAAGATACAAATACCAATAGAAGCAAAAATAGTGTTGAAAGAATATGCAGATGTTATGCCTAATGAATTGCCAGATGGATTACCACCAAAAAGAGATATTCAACATCACATTGATTTGATTC
Source organism: Torreya grandis (assembly GCA_037957365.1). NCBI lineage: Eukaryota > Viridiplantae > Streptophyta > Pinopsida > Cupressales > Taxaceae > Torreya > Torreya grandis. Next base: position 1,973,420 of record JARHVA010001646.1, read on the forward strand.
CAATATCAGTTCTACCTAATCAAACAACTTATAGGATGAGTCAAGTAGAACATGAAAAATTAAATAAATAGGTTATTAAATTGTTAAGAAATAAGTTGATAAGAGATAGTTTGAGTCCATGTGCAACACTAGCATTGTTAACTCTAAAGAAAGATGAAGGATGGAAAGTGTGTGTGGATAGTAAATCAATTAATAAAATTACAATCAAGTATATATTTATTATACCTCATTTAGATGATATGATGGATGTGCTTGCAAGAGCAAAATATTTTACCAAGATTGATCTAAGGAGTGGTTATTATCATATTTAAATTCATGAAGGAGACATTGAGTGGAAAACTACATTCAATACTAGGGATGGCTTATATGAGTGGATGATGATCCCCTTTGGATTATCTAATGCACCTAGAACATTTATGAGGATGATGAATACAGTGCTATGAGAATATATTGGTAAGTCTGTGGTTTTTTATTTTGATGATATTTTGATATTCAGTAAGATTAAAGAAAAAATTACAATATTTAAGAATGGTACTAGATTTGTTAAGAAAGGAGAAGGTGTATGCAAATTGAAGAAGAGCAAGTTTATGAAGAATAGTTTTGTATTTTTGAAATTTTTCATTTCAGCAAATGGTGTGAGAATAGATGAAGAAAAGATAAAGGTAATTGTTGAGTGGCCTATTCCAAATAGCATTATAGAGGTAAGAATTTTCTATGGTTTAGCAAATTTTAACAAAAAAATTATTAAAAACTTAGTAGTATTGTGGCACCAATAATGGATTCCATGAGAGGGAAGAAATTTGCATGGACTAGAGCAGTTATAGAAAGATTTGAATTTTTGAAGAAGAAGATTATAGAAAGATCAATTTTATCATTACTGTTAGGGTGTGGAGCTAAAAGCTTCCCCAAGGAGCATACTAAAACAGGTTCAGGTCTACACAGACGCCGACGTCGGTCAGGAGCGACCGACATCGGTTAGTAGCAGTTGCAGAGGCGCCGACGTCGGCAATAGGGTCGGCCGGCGACGGTCACAGGCGAACAGGCAGGAACCGACGTCGGTTACCTGCGTGTCCAGAAAGCTATTTCCGTGGACAGCAGCGAGTGTTTGCATGATAAGTTTGAGTCGTGGACTCAAGCTTGCATCTCTATTATTAGCAATATTATTTTTAGAGCCCTTGTTCAAGAGGCTTAACTGTTTGTTGTAAGAGCATGCTCAAGTTTCCTAATTTCTATATGTAGGAAGATCTTCTTAGCTTAGAAGTGTGTGTGTAAGTGTTGAAGTGTAGAACTGTAATAGTAGAACATTGTGAATGTTTGAAGGACAGTACAGAGTTGCATCAATCCAGGTTGTTGGATTTGAGTGTACTTGAGAGAGAGCTCTTGAGGAATAGAGATCTAGTGAGAGATCTTGTGTGCATCTGAGAGAGGTGTGGAAGAACGAAGTTTCTTCAAATTGTATTCCTATTGTAAAGAGTTTCAATACAAGTTTTCAGGGTGTTTTCTTGTATATCTTGTTCTGTGCTATTTATCATTTCAGTTACTTATCTATCTGATTTATTTCCACGTTTATTGCTTTCACAAGTGTAATCTATTGTTGGTTTGATCCCCCAACAAGTGGTATCAGAGCCTTGGTTACAGGTTACAGGTTACAGATTACAGGTTGCTCACAGGGGTTTCTGCAGGAATTTCTGTTTGAGTGGGAGAAGCAATGGCAGAAGAAAGTAAGCTGAGAATGGAAAAGTTTAATGGCAAGAACTACCAACATTGGAGAATGCAGATAGAGGACTATCTGTATCAGAAGGATCTCTACTTACCGTTAGGTGGGATAGCAAAGAAGCCCAAGGACATGGAGGATGAAGAATGGGAAGTTCTTGACAGAAAGGCTCTTGGGTCTATAAGACTGAGTCTGGCCTCCACTGTGATATCTAATTTGTCACAGGCAAAAACAACGGTAGAGTTGATGACCACGTTAGCAAATATGTATGAAAAACCCTCAGCTTCAAATAAGGTATATCTTATGAAGCAGTTATTTAATTTGCATATGAATGAAGGTGGATCTGTTTCTACTCATCTGAATGATTTCAATGGAATTGTTAATCAGTTAAGTTCTGTCAATATTGTATTTGAAGATGAAATAAAAGCTCTTTTGATATTATGTTCTTTGCCTGAAAGTTGGCATGGCTTAGTAATGGCAGTTTCTAATACTGCATCTGCATCAAATATTTTGAAAGTAGAGGATGTGGTTAGTGTTATCTTGAATGAGGAAATACGCAGGAAAAGCACAGAAGAGACATCTGGGAACGCTTTAAATTTTGAGAGCAGGGGAAGGCAAAAAGAAAAGAGCAAGAGGAGATCAAGATCTAAGTCTAAGGTGAGAGGAAGATCCAAATCCAGGAATGGCAGGAAGCCACAATGCTGGAACTGTGGAAAGATGGGGCACATAAGCAGAGATGTTGGTCAAAGCCTAAGGAGGACAACCAACACGAAGGAAAGGAAGAAGCCAAGGTTGCAGGTATTGTACAGGATGCTTTAATTTTCTCTTTGCATAATAACATAGAATCTTGGGTATTAGATTCTGGTGCATCTTTCCATGCTACCCCTAACAGAGAGTATTTCAGTGACTATATCCATGGAGATTTTGGAATAGTGTACTTAGGGGATGATGAGCCTTGTAAGATTACTGGCAAAGGTAAAGTGCAGCTGAAGATGCAGAATGGCAACACATGGGTGTTGAGAGATGTGATGCATGTTCCTAGTTTGAAGAGAAATTTGATTTCTGCAGGTAAGCTAGGTGATGAGGGTTGTACAGTAACTCTCACAGCAGATTCTTGGAAGGTGACCAAGGGTGCACTAGTTATGGCCAGAGGTAAGAGAGAAGGTACTCTCTATCTGTGTAATTGTGTTACTAACAAATCTCCTTCAGTTTTATCTACTTCAAGTGTGGATTGTAAATTGTGGCACTCAAGGCTTGGCCACATGAGTGAGAAGGGGATGTCAATACTTAAGTCTAAAGGTATGCTTTCAGATTTGAAAAGTATGGATCTAGAATTTTGTGAGCATTGTGTATTTGGAAAACAGAAAAGGGTTAGTTTTCTCAAGACCGGGTCTACTAAGAAAAGGTAGAAGTTGCAGCATGTTCACACAGACGTGTGGGGACCGGCTCAGGTAGCCTCTATTGGCGGATCACGGTACTATGTTACATTCATAGATGATGCCACAAGAAAGGTATGGATCTACTGTATTAAAAAGAAATCTGATGTTTTTGAGACTTTTAAGTTTTGGAAGGCTATGGTTGAGAATGAAACAGGTAGAAAGTTAAAGTGCTTGAGATCTGATAATGGCGGTGAGTTCTGCAGTCTTAAGTTCAAATTGTATTGTTATACACAAGGAATCCGTAGGCAAAGGACGGTTCCAAGGACACCTCAGCAGAATGGTATTGCTGAAAGGATGAACAGAACTATCATGGAGCATGCAAGATGTATGAGATTGCATGCAGGGTTGCCCTTAGAGTTTTGGGTAGAAGCAGTTGACACCGCAGTGTACCTGATTAACAGAGGACCCTCTACAGCTCTGGATGGTGGAATTCCAGAAGAGGCATGGACAGGTAAAAAGGTAGATCTCTCATATCTCAAAGTTTTTGGTAGTGAAGCCTTTGTGCACATAGATAAGGAAAATAGAAAGAAGCTTGATCCTAAGTCTATGAGGTGCACGTTTATAGGCTATGGCTCAGATGATTTTGGTTTCAGATTTTGGAATCTAGGAACTAACAAGGTAATCAGGAGCCGTGATGTTGTTTTCAATGAAAGAGTGATGTACAGTGATCAGATAAGGAAGCTGGATCAATCTGGGCAGAGCAATAGTGAATTGGACGAAGTTATGGTCCAAAATGAGCTCGCGGGAAAAAGAAATAATCACTTGCAGGAAAACACAGAGACCGACGTCGGCAGGTTAGGAACCGGCATCGGCAGTTCAGAAACCGATGTCGGTCATACAGATACCAACGTCGGCAGACCAGGCACCGAGGTCGGTCAGGCAGAACCGACGATGGCGAGTGACAGGTCTACAGGTGGCCGAGGTCGGTCACTGTCAGAAAATTTGGGTGGACAGATTGTTGAAAACAAGTCCAAGACACCCACCAGGAGGTCTGAAAGGGTAAGTAAGCCTCCAATTAGATATTCTCCTTCCTTATATTATTTATTGCTAACTGATGGTGGAGAACCAGAGAGTTTTGAAGAAGCATTACAGGTGGAGTCCAGGAGTAAGTGGGAGCGTGGCATGGTTGAGGAGATGGAGTCCTTAAGAGAGAACCAAACATGGGATTTGGTTGAGTTGCCGGCTGGTAAGAGAACACTGAAGAACAGATGGACCTACAGGTTGAAGGAAAGTGAGGATGGACAGATGCGATATAAGGCCAGATTAGTGGTAAAAGGATTTGCACAAAAGCCAGGTATTGACTTTGGTGAAATTTTTTCTCCGGTTGTTAAGATGACTTCTATAAGGGTTGTATTGTCTTTGGTTGCTTTTGAGGATTTGCATCTCGAGCAGCTAGATGTTAAGACAGTGTTTCTTCATGGAGATTTGGATGAGGAAATATATATGGAACAGCCAGAAGGATTTGAGGTCAAGGGTAAGGAGAAGTTTGTGTGCAGGTTAAAGAAAAGCTTGTATGGCCTCAAGCAAGCTCCAAGGCAGTGGTACTTAAAATTTGACAGGTTTATGACTGAGCATGGCTACAGTAGGTGTCAATTAGACCATTGTGTGTATTTCAAGAGATTTGATAACGGTAGATATATTATTCTATTGTTGTATGTAGATGACATGCTGGTTGCAGGGTCTCACATGCAGGATATCTCTGAGCTTAAGGAGAAGTTAGCTCAAACATTTGCTATGAAGGATTTGGGAGTAGCGAAGAAGATCCTTGGCATGAGCATTAGGAGAGACAGGAAAAATCACAGGTTGATATTGTCTCAAGAAGATTATGTGAACAAGGTGTTGGAGAGGTTTAATATGCAGGATGCAAAACCAGTAAGTACACCTATGGCTGGACATTTTAAGTTAAGCAAAGAACAATGTCCCAATTCACATGATGAGGTAGAGTACATGAGTACGGTTCCATATTCTTCCGCAGTAGGGAGTTTGATGTATGCAATGGTGTGTACTAGACCAGATATTGCCCAAGCAGTGGGAGTAGTAAGTAAGTATATGGCCAATCCAGGTAAGGAACATTGGAAAGCGGTTCAATGGATCCTTAGATATCTGAGAGGAACCAGCAGCAAGCATTTGTGCTATGGAGGTTCAGGTACTTCTCTACATGGTTATGTAGATTCAGATATGGCAGGGGATTTGGATGGCAGGAGGAGCACCACAGGTTATGTTTTTACTGTAGGTGGAACAGTGGTTAGTTGGATATCTAAGTATCAGAAGGTTGTAGCCTTATCAACTACAAAAGCAGAGTATATTGCAGCTACAAAAGCTAGCAAGGAGATGATATGGATGACACGGTTCATGAAAGAGCTTGGAAGGGAGCATGGGAGTTGCAGATTATATAGTGACAGTCAGAGTGCAATCCATTTGGCCAAGAACTCGGCCTTTCATTCTAGAACCAAGCACATACAGCTAAGGTACCACTTCATATGGCAGGTATTGGAAGATGGTGAGTTGAAGCTGGAGAAGATCCATACAGACAAGAATCCTGCTGATATGCTAACAAAGCCGGTTACTAAGGAGAAGTTGAACTTGCATTCAACTTCTATTGGTCTTCATGATTGAGTTGAAGATGGAGGAGCTAGAAGATGTTGCTGTACAGGTTGGTGCAGCTAGTTTATCTCCAAGTGGGAGATTGTTAGGGTGTGGAGCTAAAAGCTTCCCCAAGGAGCATACTAAAATAGGTTCGGGTCTACACAGACGCCGGCGTTGATCAGGAGCGACCGACGTCGATTAGTAGCAGTTGCAGAGGCGCCGACGTCGGCAATAGGGTCGGCCGGCGATGGTCACAGGCGAACAGGCAGGAACCGACATCGGTTACCTGCGTGTCCAGAAAGCTATTTCCGTGGACAGCAGCGAGTGTTTGCATGATAAGTTTGAGTCGTGGACTCAAGCTTGTGTCTCTATTATTAGCAATATTATTTTTAGAGCCCTTGTTCAAGAGGCTTAACTGTTTGTTGTAAGAGCATGCTCAAGTTTCCTATTTTCTATATGTAGGAAGATCTTCTTAGCTTAGAAGTGTGTGTGTAAGTGTTGAAGTGTAGAACTATAATAGTAGAACATTGTGAATGTTTGAAGGACAGTACAGAGTTGCATCAATCCAAGTTGTTGGATTTGAGTGTACTTGAGAGAGAGCTCTTGAGGAATAGAGATCTAGTGAGAGATCTTGTGTGCATCTGAGAGAGGTGTGGAAGAACGAAGTTTCTTCAAATTGTATTCCTATTGTAAAGAGTTTCAATACAAGTTTTCAGGGTGTTTTCTTGTATATCTTGTTCTGTGCTATTTATCATTTCAGTTACTTATCTATCTGATTTATTTCCGCGTTTATTGCTTTCACAAGTGTAATCTATTGTTGGTTTGATCCCCCAACAATTACCAGATTTTAAAAAGTGTTTGAGGTTGATTTTGATGCTTCATTTGTGGAAATTGGTGCTGTGTTGAGTCAAGAAGGAAATCCAATGGCATATTTTAGTGAAAAATTGAATGAGATAAGAATAAATTATTTTGCATATGATATTAAACTTTATGCAATTGTACAAACATTAAGATATTGGAGACATCACCTAGTTCCTAAGGATTTTATCCTATTTACAGATCATGAGGCTTTGAAGTATGTGAATGTACAAAAGAAATTAAATAGTAGGTATGTAAAGTGGGTATATTTCTTACGGAGGTATACTTTTGTGTTGAAATATAAATCAGAAAATTGAATCATGTATCTAATGCATTAAGCAAGAGAGTAGTATTATTAACTACTATGGTGAGTGAAGTAGTTAGATTTGAACCTATAGAAGAATTATATGATACTGATCCATATTTTGGCAAGGTAGTTGAGCAGTACAAAAATTCATTAATAGGTAGGACAAATACTATTCATGGTGAGTATCTTATACAAGAAAGTTTCATTAATATGTAGGACAAATACTATTCATGGTGAGTATCTTATACAAGAAAGTTATCTCTTAAAAAATAAAAAATTATGCATTCCAGTTGAGTCTCTACGAGATAATATAATAAGATAATTACATAGTGGAGGTTTGGCTAGACATTTTGGTAAGATGAAGATAATAGCTTTGGTGGAGGGAAAGTATATTTGGTCAAAGATGAAGAGAGATGTCACAAGGTATGTTTCTAGGTGTAGGGTATGTCAAGTGGCTAAAGGATATACACAAAATACTAGACTATAAATGTCATTACCTGTTCCAAGGGGACCATGGATAGATTTGAGTATGGATTTTGTGTTGGGATTACTAAACACACACAGAGGTAATGATTCAATTTTTATTTTTGTAAATAAATTTTTTAAAATAGTTTATTTCATTGCATATAAAAAACCTAATGATTCCACTAGAGTTGTATAATTATTTTTTAAGGATATTGTGCGATTGCATGTTGTTTTAAAAACTATTACTTCAGATAAGAACATGAAATTTCTAAGTCATTTTCATAGGACTTTAAGGAAGAATATGGGTATTAAGCTATAATTCAGTAGTGCATATCATTGAAAAATAGATGGACAGACAAAAGTTGTGAATAGGAGCTTAAATTTTTTATTGAGATGCATAGTGGGAGAGAAGCCCAAGCAATGGGACTTGACTTTACCACAAACTAAGTTTGCATATAATAGTTCAGTGAATAGATCAACAAGAAAATCACCATTTAAAATTATTTATGAGAGAAATCCTATTGGTATTTTAGATTTGATAAAATTACCAATTGCAAATCAAATTAGTGATGATGCAGAAGTATTTGTAGAGTATATGCAATAATTATAACGAGTAAGAATAAAGTCGCAAGAAAGTAATGAAAAATATAAAATATCGGCAGTTGTTCAAAGAATACCCAAGGCATTTGAATAAGGATAGTTGGTAATGGTTTACTTGAGGAAACAAATATTTTTAAAAGGCACATACAATAAGTTGAAGTACAAAAAAATTGATCCATGTAGAATTGTGAAGAAAATCAATGATAATGCCTATGAAGTGAGTTAACCACATAATTTTGATATCTCTATAGTATTTAATGTTTCAGATTTATATGAATTCTATGGAGAATATTGTGAAGGTGATGAAGATGAAGAAGTAAATCGATAGAAATAGGTTCCAAAGAAGAAGAAGAAAAATATATTGTAGGTTTTGGATATGAAAACAGTGAGGACAAGGCAAAATAATTATAACAGGTATTTAATCTAGTGGAAATGATTGTAACAAGAAGACAACACTTGGATTATAGAATGGGAACTAAAGAAGATTGAAGAATAAAAATGGTAGTAGTATAATCAGGGCAACTCGCAAGAGCTGAGTTATTTTCAACTAGAGGAGAATGATGCAAAAAAATAGGTCATAACGTTTGATCCGTAGCTCCATTTGAGCTCTTCCACGTGCCAAAATGATCATCTTGAAAAGTTCCTTGCTACACTAAGATACACTTTTTTATTAGATTCATTTATTTTAAATTTTTGGATGCCAAATGAGACCATCTAATGGTCCAAAATTATAGTTTAATTTTTTCAAGATTTTTTTATTTTTATAAATTGTATATTTTTATGACTAAATGTGAAATTTATTTGAAATTCATCCTATAGGATAATTTTAGTTTTTAGATTATTTCGAAATATTTTTAGAACTGTACATGCTTGCATGAAAAACTTACTAAAAATGATAGCTACTAAAAATAGAAGTTTTTATTTACATTTGAGGTTTTTTTCAAAATTTTGCATGTCAACTTTAATTCTGAGTTAAGGATTATTTATGCATGGTCTTGTAATTATTTTATAATATTCAATATGAATCAATTCTGATTTATTGTTTTAGATCTTGGCCTATTATAATTTTGGTCTTGATAGTGTTTTGTTTCATTAGCTACACAATCAATATGTTCAGTCATAGATAGATAGGGGCCCTCACCCTCCAGATAGTGATCTAAGGGTGGGTGAGTGCCCAGAGATAAATAGGGGTCCCTTGATCACCATATAGATAGATAGATAAGGGTGCATGAATGCATATATATAGGAGGCCATCGGGCCCCTATCTATAAATGGGAAGATTAGGTCATTAGTTCCTCTCCTTTATATATATATATATATAAATGATCCCCCCACCCCAGATAGAAATCAAAGAGGGGGGCCATCGAGCCCCTATCTATAGACGGGCATAAATGACCTCATCTATCTAGTCCCTATAGTTTGGTCAATGTAGAGAGTTTAGATAGCAGGGTGGGGGGCATGCTGCTCATCCCCATCCATTCATCTATAAGTTTGGTGAATAGGCTATAGGTTTTTTGTATGAGCTAATCCTACGCGTTTGATTAAGGTTGAAGCGATCAATAGTTCTTCCCCTATACATATAAAATGTTATATGTAGATAGCATATATATTAGCAATGTAGAATATATATATTTATAATACTATTATACCCTCGCCCCGCCGCCCCGCCGCACGCCCCCGCCCGCCCTCGACCCCCCTGCCGCCCTCCCACTCTACACACACACACATAATGTTATTCTACCCTATATATATATGATAATGAGAGATACGATTTTCAAGATGTCTATTCTATTCACTTTACAAATTCAAAATCATACATACATATTGAGAATGATATCTCTCAACATATGTTAGATAGATTTTACCATCCACATCAAAAATATTCTATGCATATTTCTTAAAATTTTACTAATTATAAAATTTTAATACACACACACATACATGTACAAAATAATATATAAATATTTCAAATAATATTTGTTCTTTTACATATTTTAAATGTGATTTATAATGTAATGTAGATTAAGAAAAAATATTACTAAATACAGATATAATTATTTAAATTATAAGATTTGAGAGAGGTGCCTATATTATATTAGATTTTTGATATAAATAAAATAGATGCTTCACGGAATAATATCTCTTCACATCTTTTAACTTGTATTTTCTTATATATATATATATATATATATATATATATATATATATATATATATATATATATATATATATTATTCATAATATTGAATCTTTAAATTAGGGTCGGGGGGCGTAGTCGGTTGGTAAGACATTTTCGTTGCGGCTCTGCCAGTCAAGTGTTCGAGTCCCGCCCGGCCCCGTGGTACTGGTATTAGTCGTATCTAGCCAGTGACGCCGGTCACGTTAAAAAGTTTACCCGACTTTAATAAAAGTGGAATATTGAATCTTTAAATTCAAATATAATTATTATTTTTTAAATTAAATAACTTCTATGCTATTCTCCCTCTTTGATTCATCCCATCCCCTTCTTTTAATTTCGAAAACAACTTACCCAGCTTTTATCTTAAATGCCTTTTAGCAAAAACTGTCGAATGTCATGATTTATTTTGTGACCTCAGTTTTAATCAATACAAGCAAGAAGGCTAGTCTTCTAAGCCATGTTTCCTATACATGGTGAAATTTTCTGTCCGACAAAGTCTTCCTTTCTAGGTTGTAATGAAAGACACTTGTTCTTAGTTACTCCCACTTCCAAATTACAAGTTTATTGAGTGTCCATGAAAGTTTTGGACATTGAAAAATGGTGGAGGCGCCTTCATAATGCTTTTCATATTACAGACCTGGAACAATATCAAGCATTTCTTTACTCATACGACAAAAAAATTGAGGACTTATCCATCATGAACTTGCCGAACATGGTATAATAGGGGTATTTGGCTGTATGAATATGAGAAATATGCATGGAAGGTTGTTCCAGTGCCGCAAGATATAATTTTATGGAATGGGCATTCGGGGGAAGGAATTAAGATTGATCGGATCAATGCCTGGATATATACAAACAATCTTGAAAGAGGAGTGATTAATGCATACTTTTAGAAAAAAGATCAAGAACAAGTCACAAGACCCAACTAAATATTGGGAATTTGATGGAAAGTTAGAGTGGTAAAGAAATAGAAATATGAAGAAGAATCAACCAGACGAACTTACCTTACAAAACATTGACAAAGAATTATATAATAATAAAAGTAACCATGAATGTGGTAACAAAATAATAGAATCTAAATCTTAACTTGACTTTTTTTTCCAAAGAATTTATAACTACCTCTGATGACAAGCTTCTTTCTAAGATCAGTGCATTTTTTTTTTTTTTTTTTTAAATGTAAAAGAGGAATTTTTGCCCCTCATAAGAAATACAAACTGGAATGAAAGCGGTTACATATGATATGAATACTGAGCTATACAATTTTGACTCTGATTTACATTGAAAATAAATTGAGTTGTGTGTCAAATTCAAGCTCATGTGCATGCATTCAGAGGAGAAACACTTCATCTCATATATTATCTTTAACTTTGTTTTTAGCTCTTTTCTTCATTTTTCACTCGAATGTTTTTTTCGCTTTTCGCTCTTCCATATTTTTTATATTTGGCATTTTCATATATTATAATATATAGATTTTTTTTTTTAAAATTGAAATGACTTTTGGTATATAATGTTGGATGAGTTTATTTTAAATGAATTTTTTTTAAGTGATTGTTAAGTGGATATCAAATATTAAGTTAGAATTTAAAGTGAACACATTCACTCCATTACAATTTATCACCTTCCTTAGATGTCAAGTAAAACAGTTTTCAATATAATTTTGATGAAAATATAATTATTGATTTACTCGCTTTCTCTTTATTAATCCTCTTAACGTAATTTACACCTTTAAAACAACTATTAATATAAATATTGTGACAACTACTAATATAAATGTTGTAATTGAGAAAACAAATTATCTTTGAAAACTAAATGCTCTAAATGATATATTATTTTAACACAGCTTCGAAACAAGCCTGTACAAACTACTACATCCATAAAACATTGCCTGAAATAAAAGTGGATATTAATAGCACCATCTCAAACGCTAGACCTGAGTCAGTTACAATTATAAATATCTTTGAGCTTCATTTAAAAAGAAGCAAAAAGAAGTTTAAAAATCTTTTTTATATGCTCTTTATAACACTGTTAGATAAATTCACGAGGTTGGAATCAATGTACGTAGGTTGCTTACAACTTTAATCTTCTCTTTGTTTGATTTAGTAAGAATTCCACCATGGAATTTTGCATGCTCATAGAGAATAAGAAAGTTGTTTGAAAATCCTGTTTGATGTTCTTTTCACATGACCTAGAGGTTATGGGTCAAAATCAATATAAAGATCCCCTTAAGTAAGGGTTTAAGGTCAAGAATTTCAACTATTTTCACGTTGATGGGTGGGTCATTCAGCTATCAAATTAGTAAATTGCGTGTATCCCCATCCCTTTAAAATATTGGAATAGAATGGGCATAGCATCCTTTTCTGTGGCTGGTTATTAGTTAACTCACACATTCCTTTATTTGCATTTAACATTATAAATGTTCTGAACAATACTAATTAACAATTATAAATTTAAAATGTAGATAGAAAAGTATTAATTGTTGCATCATGATAATCAACATTCATTTCAAATGTTAAAATGCAGGAGGATTTAGTGTTAAAATATTTCTTTTTGGGTTATGGCTACCCATAACTTGAATATGTTATATTCATAATGATTTCATTTTTTTTTTTCATTTTCATTTTTTTGATTGACTTCGTTCATGTTGTCGTGTTGAAATGATCACCCTTTCCACCTTAGTGCCCTAATGCTTATCACATATTGATTCTCTACTTGCCACAATCAAATTTAGTATTTTTTCTTTGAACTTGTGAAATGTGCAAAATTGTAACATGTGGAATAGCCTTGTAACTTGTAATCATCTCAAAGTTCTAGATTATGTTTGGATAATAGTCATTGTGATCCTAAAACATGATATCATACTACTTAGTATAATCCCACTACAAATAATAATTCAATAAACAACTTTCGTTTAACATGATTCTATGACTCCATGATTGAGGGACACAATTTAAGATATTTTATTATGAATATCTGAGATATTTAATGGTCTTATTAATCCATAATGATTAAATAATATAATTAATTTAAGGTTGTTAAAGAAGATAATTTTATGTATCCCAAGCATTTGAGTCTGAACCAGACAAACTTATTGACAATTTATAGGAGTTGGGATCTTTTAGATTCATTGGTAGGATAAAAAATAGAGTTAGAATAAATTTGATAAAGTTATTTTAATAGTATACTCCGATAAGACATACATAGTCTATCAAACTAAGATCAAAACCTATCAAATTAGATAATACATCCATTTATATTTTTAATTACATTACAATTTGATTGAAATCTATTTATTATTTTACTGGCAGTTTTCCCCTGCACTATTTATATTTTGATTCTAATGAATATTGTTACACTACACGCCAAATTTAAACTGTGAACTAAAATTTGTGCAAAAATAAATATTTTTTCCAATTTGTAAATAGATATTTATTTGGCATGTATTTGGATGGTTGGCTTTTCTGTTTATTGTTTACTAAAACCAGGGTAAAAAAAAAGTCCTTTTAAACTATAATTTTCTCACAATCAAAATTATACAGTAAGAGGAATACCATTTCTTTCAATAGGAAGAGGGCAATATAGCAGAAGATGATTTTAAGACAAATGTTTTGAATTTTAAAAAAAAAAAAAAACCCAAAAAGTATATTATATTTCATGATTACATAGAAAACATAATACCCCGATTTACATAACTACAAACAAACCAACCAACATAACACCCCATTGATTAAGAAAGCAAGTTATCTTGAAACTAAATGCTTTATTATTTAGGAAAGCTTAGAAATAAGCCTGCAAAAACTATTAAGTCTGCATAACATCGTCTGTAATAAAAGTCCAAATATTAAATGCTGCAGTAAAATTTACTCAGCAGCTTATTTCATAATATATATGAAGTAATAAAAACCAGAATATTAAATGCTGTAGTAACATTTACTCAGCAGCTTATTTCATGGTGGCATCTAACAACACAACAGCAAACATTTCCTGGATGGATACCATCTCCCGTACAGCGGCATGCATGCCCGGCTTTGCCTTCGCATTCGTTAGCAGTGGAGCATCTGTAGTTTGTACATTTTAACTGTGGACATATGCCAATGCAGCTTGCTGACTCTGCATATAAACCCCTCTCTGCACAAATACCACACAATATCATCTTTAATTTTATCTATAACATAATGGAAGAGTTTAATGATCACCAATGTAGAGCAACCTTGAGTAATGATACATTGTGTTGTTACCCCTATATTAATAAGGCCAGGATTTGACGTTCAAATAAATATTTATATAAATGTTAATATTAAAATAATAATATTATGCAAATTACAAGACCAACATGTATATATATAAAAATAATTTATGGAATACCAGAAGCTATGGACAGTAGCATAATCACTGCCATACAAACAATAAAATTCTTGAAAGCGAAAACACCACCAATTGCCATCTCAAATGCTAGACCTGAATCAGTTACACCTACAATGATTTTCAAGGCTCATTTAAATAGAAGTTTCAAAAGGCTGTTTGATGTTCTTTATAATAAAAAGTTAGATAAATTCATGAGGTTGGAATCAATGTACCTAAGTTGTTACAACTTTAATCCTCTCTGATTTAGTAGGAATGCCTGCTTGGAATTTTGAAAGCTCATTAAAACAAAAAAAAAGTTTGAAAAGCCTGTTTTGATGTTCTTTTCACATGAACCAGACGTTATGGGTCAAATCAACATAAAGATGCATTTAAAATAGAGGATTAAGGCCAAAAATTTTAACTGGTTTTGGGCCTTGTAGGGTGAGATTCTTAAAAGGAAAGAGCTGTTGAAGTAAAGGTCATTTAACCATTAAAAAGCCTAATATATTGGTTAACATTTATATTTTTGACCCCCAAAAAAATAATTTTCATTATATTATAAAGTTTTTGATGTATTAGTAATTATAAATTTAAAATATAAATATAAAAGTATTAGCAGTTGCATCATGATAAATAATATAAAAATCATAATTGTATTGTTAAATATTTTATTATATAATAGAATATAATTTTAAATATATATAATAAACATTTAATTTGTAAGCTCAGTATATATAAGCCAGATATCTAATTTTTAATATTAATATATATAAGGTAAATATCTTAATTTTTGGTATTGGAATTTTTATGATATTATAAAAATAGTATAAAGATTATCAAATAATAAGAATATTTAATTTATATAGACTTAAATAAAAAAACCACTTATTTATTTATATAATTAAATTAAAATATTTTTTTTATTATATTAACAAAATATTTTAATTATTATTAAAAATAAGTGATAATTATTTTCAAATAGTCCATCTTCTTCTTTCAATATATTCTATCTTCTTCATCCCATTAACATGAAACATAGATATTTAAAATTAACATAATAAAAATATATCTAATGTATAGTTCTATTACATAATGTTTAATTTAATAAATAAAATGTAAATATGTTAAAACTAGAAATTTAAAATTATGGTGACTTGGAAGGTCATCTTTATGACCTTGCAACACATGCTAAACGCAAAAAATTCAACTCTGAAATTTGACCTAGTTAACATTTGCCTTCTCCAATAAATTTCATTTATATAATCTTTTGTAAAGAACCTTAATTAAGTCGGAGGTTTATATGGTGGGGCAAAGCTTTAAAATTCATCTCACAAGAGACAAATTAAAGATATTGAGTAGTTTCAAAGAGGGTGGCTTTCAAAAAAGGGCAATTTCTTAACTTTGTCTGTGTATGCTCAATAAAATGTCATCAGAAAGATCGATCTGCAGATATAATGGACAAGAGGATACGCGATCCTATACCATAGAAGAGAGTGATAAAAAAATATAGTATAAAAAAATAAAAATCAACGAAAGCATAGAAAAGTGTGATAATAAATTGTACCATAAACTGCCTCCAGAATGCAGAAGATAAATTAGATTATGATAATAAATTATATCTTATGATAATGGAATATCAACAATGCCATGAGATAAAACAATCCAAGGATGGCCACAGTTAGTGACGATAACTTAACGCTAAGAATATAATATCCACAACCACTGTAGTGCCTAAAGTTTCCAATGTTGTGGTCTGCTCGTAATTGCATTCACTCATTCTGCAAACTTTGCAGTCATTTCTGTGACTGACAAAACCTAAAGCAACTCAACATCACCTTCTGTTAATGCGATTCATTTTGCAAATCACATAGTAGGTATTCAACACCGCCTTGCATTGTTTAAAAATATCACAATAAAACTGGACAACTGATCAATCAAAGAATACGCCGCAGTCACTTGTCAATTCGCATGGGATAGGTGTTATCTAGCAAATGCCCTGCATTTTTTATATATTTTTTTTATATATGTTATATAATTATATTAAATATAGTAATATTATATTATATTACTACTAATTACAAATATATTATAATATATATAATATTAAAAATTATTATATAATATAGCATTGTATTATAATTATAAATATATATAAAAAAATATTAATATTATAATAACACATACATATGTGCATATACATATATATATATATATATATATATATATATATATATCACAATAATATTTGATAATAATTATACTTATAAATATATAAAATAATTATCTATATAATATATTATATTTATAATTACTATATATAAATATAGATTCTAGGACCTCAATGTCTTATTTTTATGTCAGTGTCATTGCATCAAATGTGCAACTTTGCCATAGTGAAATCAATGTTTATGATGTCTTCGTCCACTATTGACAATAGAAAATGACCAATCAAAGATGTAGACTCCCTGTAAGTTACGTACCCCTCTGCAATGGGTGAAGGTCATGTAAATCCACTAATAACCTTAAATATGGATCTGGTGTATGATATGGCCCCTCTGGGGTACGATACCACCTCCAATATAGTGTCATCACCCCACACCATCACTGCTCAGCTCACCTTAAAATATTTCACCACTTGCATGTTCTATATGGCTTTGCCCTTCCCCATTACTTTGTCATTGTTCAAGCTCAATGTGAAATAAAATGTCTCTTCTCTGCACAACACATTACCACGTCATATGGAGAAACATAAAACCTCATTTTCCACTATCACCTCCACTAGAAATATAAAAGTATTGTCGTTTAACCCTTTGTTAATCTAATAATGATGCAGAATGATAAGTGTCAATTATATCAAATCAAGGTGGGCTAAGTGCACAAAGTTGGGGGACAAAAGTGGCCTACCCACAGACATGATTTTTCTAAAATTTCAAAAATTTGAACTTCTGTAGATAATTTGAGATATCTACGCTCCAAATTTGAAGATGGTGTAAAAACATGAAATGTAGAATTTTGAGTCTAGTTTCCAAAAAATTAAAAAAAATTAAAAATGATTAAGTATAACTAGGTCAAACATCTAAAATTTGAAGAGGAACTTCGATTTTTTCAGAAAACATAGTAGATAGACAGTTGTGACATGCACCATTTTTTTAGCAATGTTTAATATTATTTGAAATCTTTTGGGGAAAATTTAGATAAAATTTTGTAGCACATCACCTATATTTTTTTAATGAATACTTTTTTTTTTATGAATTTTATAAATAAATAGATCTTAAAAACTAATAAAAAAAATAGATAGTCGTCTATGAGTCAAGCCTAACTACCTCAAAAAAATGAAAATCATTTTTTTAATGTGTGTATAATGAAGCGTACTATGTCACCATATAATTTATTTTTCACTTAGATCAATGAAACACAAATTACATGAACATGTATAGGCATGCATGTAGTGGATTAAAAAGGCATAGTTAGAAATAAACATAGTTTAAAACCTTAAATAAGTCCAAAAAATATAAGAATCATATTTTTGGAAAGAGGAGAGCGTGCTCATCATGATGGTATCAAGTTTTTGAATTTTCACATTGAAATTCTTAGTGTATTTGGCAATCAAAGTTGAAATTTATGTTTATTTTCATATCTTTCAAACCTCTATTGTACATTGACAGTGCAAGCCTTTGGCTCGAGAATCCAAGCCATTCTTGAGCCAAAAAGTGTAGGAATTGAATTAAATTTAAATATTATGATTTCGTTAATGATGTGATCGCATTAGTTAATAACACGATCATATTACTTAATAACATGATCATGTTACTTGATAACATGATTGTGTTAATAACGTGATCATTTTACTTAATAACGTGATCACGTTATATATTCTCAACATCTTAAAACATGTGAGAGTTGCACATGAAGGCAACTTTATCCAGAAGCTTATATTTACTACTCTAAATGTTAATTTTATATTTATATTGTTACATTTATTTTCTTATACTTTAAATTTATTTTAGTAAATATAAGAAATTAGGGTTACTCAACATCTAATAGAGTTGGTCTCATAGTTGCATTCCTTACGATGTGGAAAATAGTTTTTCAAAATCTAATCAGGTCAGTACTTAGGCATTTTTAGGATTTAAGTATTAAACCTAAAGATTTTAAGACAATTTTTATAATTGATGTCTATTTTTGGTAAAACATATAGTCATTTTTTAGGTTTTTGTGCCTTTTAGATTGATTCCTAAAATTTATAGGAATCTTAGGTTTATCAAAATTAAAATTTTCAAACCACTCACTTTGAAACTGATGCAAAGTGGTGTGATTGAGGTAACATAGATCCCATTGATGACTTGTAGACATCAAATGACCACTCTATGTTAATTTCACTTGTTCATCATCCATCCCTCATCTTGATCACTTCTTACTCATGCCTCATCACTCCTAATCACTCTCTCATTATTCTTCATTTTCCCTAATCACTTCCTCATTGAACCTCACTATTTATAGTCATCTCTAATCACTCCATCATCCTTGATTACTCCTTTATTGACCCTCACTATCCCTCATCATTCTTAATCACTCCCTCCTTGTCCCTCATCATCCATAAGCAATTAGGGTCACTCAGCATCTAATAGAGTTAGTCTCATAGTTGTGTGCCTTACAATGTGGAAAATAATTTTTTAAAATCCAATCTGGTTAGTACTTAGACATTTTCAAGGTTTAGGTATTAAACCTAGGGATTTTAGTATATAATTTTTGTAATTGATGTCCATTTTTGGTAAATATATAATGATTTTTATGTTTTTTTGCCTTCCAAATTGATTCCTTGCATTTATAAGAGTCCTAGATTTGTCAAAATTAAAGTTTGAAAACTACTCACTTTTAACCTGATCTAAAGTGGTGTGATTAGGGTAGTGTAGGTCATATTGATGGCCTACACACATCAAATGAACACTTTGTGATAATTTCATTTGTTCATCATCCCTCCCTGATCCTTGATCACTTCCTACTCATCTCTCATTCCCCTAATAAATTTTCCATGTCATTCATCATTGTCCCTAATTATTCCTTCATTGACTCTAACTATCCCTAGTCATCTCTAATCACTCCTTATCATCCATAATCACTCTTTCATTGAACCTCACTATCTCTCATCATCCCTAATCACTCCCTCTATGTCCTTAATGGTCACTACTCACTCTTTCTTCATCATTCATTATCCCTAATCTCTTCCTCATTGTTATTCACTCCCTCCTCATCCCTAATCACTCCCTCATTGACTTTTATTATCTCTCATCATCTCTAATCAGTTGAATTTATCATTGATAATCATTCCATTGATTATCACCATCCCTCATCATCTCTAATCACTCCTTATTCATCCCTCATAATCTCTAATTGATCTTTCTTCATCCATAATCATCACTAAGCATTCCCTCATTGACCCTCACCATCCCTCATCACTCCATCATTGATCCTCACCATCCCTAATCACTCCCTCATTATCTAATATAAGTATATACTCTAAAGATTCTTTGATTCTAATCATATATTGTTTAATCCATTATAATAAAAATTAACTTTTTTCTAGGACTTGTGTTGTCAATACCCATTTGTGATAGTCAATTGTATTACTGAATGAATTAGATAATCTTCCAAATTTATAATCAATTAACATAATTACTAACACAAAATAGAGTCTAAATTTTAGTTCATCAAATTATCTTTGTTGTACAACTGACTAAATGAAACTTTATTCGATTCCACCTTTGGTAGTTTGGTTTAAAAGATAAAAATTAAACATAAAATTCTTGTGTAATTTTTTAATGCTGAGAAGATTTGAATCAAATGCAAAATTATTTAGTGTTTCCCATTCCTGTATGACTTGAATCTTGGTTAGGTTCACACATGCATTCCTTGTGCGTGTACTGTGTCCCAAATATTTTATCTTTTTCATGAAAAATGAATATTTATTCATGTTATCATAAAAATATGTTTATATAAAATATGAAACATTATTTCAGCATGGTGTATATTTCCATACCATGTTTTCTAAAGATTAAGATGTCATCAAGTTAGATTAAATGAATGAAATAGGTAAAGGGCCTGAGGATGTCATTTAACATCTTGAAAAGAATGAATTTGTTATATGAGTTAACATAAAAGGCATAATGGTAAATATATGGTTGACCACAAGTAAAACATCACACACCTCTAATGGTGAGATGTCATAAAGGATTGCATCTTTAAGAAGTTTGATTTTATACACCAAGTGACACTTCTAGGTGATCCATTTCTCAAGGCCTACACTAGACCATACACTAGCATATGGTTATGGATGATGTATAAATTTCAAGTTCAATTTTTGAAAATATGCTTTAGGAGAAATTAAATTCTTATAACTTCCATTGGAAATGATGAAGTGTATTGGCTCACCATTGGTCTACATCTATTAATGAAACAATATTTTTAATTCATATAATTTCTTGTTGGGGGAAGTAGAGATATTTTTAGTACCAACCATATCATTGGGTTCATAATCTATTATCTACTTACCTTTATATAATGCTAGATAAATTGTACCCATTTCTTGAGATGTAAAAGTAGAGAACTCATAGTGTGACACTCTTCATTGGATTGAATATTTAATTTATGAATTAAGTACCACTTTCCAATCTTGGACTACTTGTTCTAATCATTTGAAAATTATTTTCCACTCTCTACTATGATGACTCAATCAATAGACATACAAATAAAAGGCTTCCAATGTAATTATTCAAATCATAAAATGTCTTAATATGGAAATCAATTGATTGGTTTTCAGGAGATCACATATCTTGGTGATTCTCATGTATTTACTACCCATTTTTGGTGCTATATTGGTTTTAATTGCTTCCCTTTTTCTAGTAGATTTTTAATTTTGAATTACATCATTTCTAATAGGCCCATATTTTATCATAGGTGTTAAATATTTATGTTTTAAATTTGTCTCCAAATCATTTTGATCACTATGTCTTATATTTTATGCTAGCACTCAACTCTCCACTTGTAACTCCTAACATTGTTAAACTCCAATAAAATACACCATCATAGTATTACATGGAGTGATTAAGGATGAGCATGGATGAGGAGGAATTGAGTAGAGATGATGAGGGAGTTAATAGGGATGATGAGGCAAGGTGAGGGTCAATGAGGGAGTGATTAGGGAGGATGAAAGAGTGATTAGGGATGGTGAGGGATGGTGAAGATTAATGAGGAAGTGATTAGAGGTGATGAGGGATGAGGAATGAGTAATTAGAGATTATGAGGTATGATAAATCAGTGATTAGGGATGATGAGGGATGGTGAGGGTCAATTATGGAGTGATTATGGATGATGAGGGAATGATTATAAATGATGAGGAATAGTGAGGTTCAATAATGGAGTGATTAGGGATGATGAGGGATGAGTAGAGAGTGATTAGGGATGATTAAGTGATGATTAAGAATGGTGAGAGCTAATGAGATAGTGATTAGGGATGATGAGGGATGGTAAGAGCCAATGAGGGAGTGATTAGGGATGATAAGGGAGTGATTAAATATGATGAGGGATGTTGAGGGTCAATGAGGGAGTGATGAGGGAAGAGGGGGGATGAGGAGTGAGTGATTATGGATGATGAGGGATAGTGAGGATCAATGAAGTAGTAACCAGGGATGATGAGGTAATGATTAGAGATGACTAGGGATAGTGAGGTTAAATGAGGGAGTGATTATGGACAATGAATAATGATGAAATAATGATTAGAGGTGATGAGTCATGAGTAGGAAGTGATCAGGGATGAGGGAGGGATGATGAATAAGAGAAATTAACACAAAGTGGTTGTTTGATGTGTGCATGTCATCAATGTGATCTATGTTACCCTAATCACACCACTTTGCATTAATTTCAAAGTGAGTGGTTTAAAAACTTTAATTTTGACAAACCTAAGACTCCTAGATATACCAAGAATCAATCTAGAAGGCACAAAAACCTTTAAAATGACTATATGTTTACCAAAATTAGACATTAATTACAAAAATTATGTCCTAAAATCCCTATGTTTAATACTTAGACTCTAAAAATGCCTAAGTACTGACCTAATTAGATTTTAAAAACCTATTTTCCACAACATAAAGTTTTTAGCTATGAGACCAACTCTATCAGATGTTGAGTGACCCTAATTTCTTATATTTACTAAAATAAATTTAAAGTATGAGAAATTCTTATACTTAACATTTAGAGTAGTAAATATAAGCTTCTAGATAAATTTGCCTTCATGTGAAACTCCCATATGTTTTTATGTGCAAAATACCAAGAATACAATCATGTTATTAATAATGTGTGATCGTGTTATATGTTAACCAACATTCACTCCATTTATTCAAATGTGCAAAATAATAGTAACGTGATCATGTTTTTTTTTTACAATAACATGATCATGTTATCTATTAAAGTAATCACGTTATCTAGTTATCTATTAATGTTGTCACATTGTCTATTAATGTGATTGCATTGTCTATTAACATGATCACATTGTCTATTAATGCAATCATGTTATGTCTCAATAATTACTGAGCCATAATTTAAATAATGTGATCACATTAATAAATAATGTTATGTTTTTTATTTACAATAATGTGATCATATTATCTATTAATGTAATCACATTATCTAGTTATCTATTAACACAATCACATTATCTATTAACGTGATCACATTATTTATTAACATGATCGCATTATCTATTAATGTGATCACGTTATATCTCAATAATTACCTGGCCATAATTTAATTAATGTGATTGTATTAATTAAATAATGTGATCACATTATTTATTAACATGATCATGTTATTTCTTAATGCGATTGCATTATATAAAATATCCAAAAAATTATCCCCTAACTCTGTGCACTTACCCAGTGGTAACATATTTGATTGGACATTTTCTATTGTCAAGGATGGATGATGATGTCATGAGATTTGATTTGATTGTGATAAGGATCCACATCTCATGGGAAACTCAAATAAAAAAATGTAATGCCATTGATTATGAGATCAATCTCTTTGAGGCTATACATACCACCTATCGATTCTAGAAGAGCTACAAAAGAATTAAAATTATTGCTAATGTTTAAATTTTTAAATTATTTCACTACGTTCATGTTCTGTAAGAATGTATTTGGATGTCAAAACAAGTTCATGTAAAGTAATTATGTGGGCAAACTGATGCAATACTTTGTTCTATGATAGCTTACATTCTTCATGGAAAAAGATAGCCTCTTTTTCTAATGTCTATATCAAAACCATAACTCCCTTGGTTTTAATTAGGAGACATCTATATTAGTTGGTTGAAGAGCCCAACATGTTGGGGTTAGCCCAACATGTTGGGGTTAGGCCAACTGTGGGTGATCGGGTTTTGTCTTGGTGAAATTGTAATGGATAAATTGTTTTCATGACAATGGCATTAGAAAAATTTGAAGAAACCAAGCGCAATTAGGAATTTTAGGTTTGGAATTTGGAGAATTTTTTGAAAAGGACATGGGTACATACAATCAATAGCAAGATTGAATTTGTAAATGATATGACCATTATGATTATTTTTCCTACCTATCTATCAGGTTGATCAAACACAATGTGATGTGTTTGACAAAAAATTATTTTCATATTGTACTTAGGCATGATATGTGTGAACAATCATCAACATTCCAATTCCAAACCTTCATGCGAAATGTGTTATCCAAATTTTGTGATAGATTGCATTTGTGTTCATTGGGATTTAAGCCAACATTTAGGCATTTAGAATATTATATGCATTTAAAGTAGTTGTTGGAATCCAATTCCAAACCTTCATGTGAAATGTGTCATCTAGATTTCATGATAGATTGAATTTTTATCTGTTGGGCTATGAGCTGATGTTTATGCCTTTATAATATTGTATGGATTTAAGGCATTAGTTGAATTTGCATGACATGCATCCATCAGAAAGGGGTACATATCTTGCAAGGTGGTGGGTTCTTTGATTAGATGTTTTCTATCATTAAGGGCCAATGAGGAAAACATGATAATGATTTGATTGTGAGAAGGCTCCATGTCTAACGTAAAACTCAAATCAGCATTACAATGCCATCAATATAGAGACAAGACATTGAGGTTCTAAAGCCTATTTTGTAACTTATGTTCATCTCTACTACCAATATATTGACACCTAAAAAAATTATCGCAAGGCCATGCAAAACTTACAAGTGGTGAAATATTCAAAAATGAGTTGGGTGGTGATGATAAGGGGAAATCATAAGGTATTTCATGTGATATCTTACACTAGTGGCCCCATATCATCGACATGCCTAGACTTTAGGGTAGTTGAATTTACATACCCTGCACCCATTATAAAGAGGTTTGTAGCTTACAAGGTGGTGGCATCATTTATTGACTATTTTCTATTTGATTATGAAAAGACTCCATGTCTGATGTGTGGATTGAATCAATAATGCAATGACGTTTATGTGCGAGAAATACATTGAGGTTATGGAGTTTATCTTGTTGTTTTCATTACATTTGAATTGAGTATTGAAGCTTTTACAAAGTGCATGGCACATGGGTACATAAGTTGGCATCATCCATGATACAATGTGAATGTCAAGGTAGAGGAGTCACTGATTGAGAGAAAACATGGTCGATTGGTGATTGATCCCAGGTGATATGAAAAGTTGGTAGGTTTAATTCTTAATTAGTAGAGATGCTCACATTGTACATTTAAAAAGGAAATATACTCCATAAATGAAAAGAAAACACTTACCAAACAAAATCATGAAAATTAAATATACATTTATTCTAGTGTAGCTTACACCTTCAAAGCAATTGTTAGTTCTATTTCACTTCATTTGAATAGTAAGGTAGGTATATAGACTTCAGTTCTATTATTAATAATTTTCACTCTTAAGTACTATACTTGCGTCACATGTCAAATTTGAGATCTGGACTATATTTTATGTAAAAATAAATGTTTTCTATAATTTTTAAATAGGTATTTATTTGGCATGTGATTGGACAACTTCCTCTTTTATTTTTCATTAAAAGTGAGGCAAGATAAAGGTTCCCCTTAAACTATAATTTTAATAATAATATTGATAGGATAACAATTTCAACTTGTGTTCTACCCTCCTTCACCACTAATATGTTGTCTCTTTGTATTTAATACATGTCTTATCACTTTTGATGATTCACACCATTTTTACTAAAAGTGAATGGATTTACTCATATTAACCTTTTTTAGTGCATCAGTGTCATTTCGCACATGGGCTTGGATAACTATTCTCTAATCCTCTTGTGAATGCATGATATGTTTTATGCTCAAACATGCACACCCCCTTTTTAAAATTTCAAATAGGGACTCAATGTTAATTTAATATTATTATTCAAGGTCTTATGAAACATAAGTCTATGATATGGAGTTTGAAAAGTGCAATTTTAAGGAATTTATCTGACACTAGGAGGAATTTATTTGCTCCTCTTGATTTTTGTTGTTCACTTGATACTATCAACATAAATTTAACTCATTGATTTCAGTATGTTTCAATGGTATAGGAGGATCAAAGTTATGAATAATTCATACGTATGATTTATCTTTTGCCTTTGATTTTCTTTTTAACTCAAAATTGCTATGTACTTGTCAAATTTTGGTTTATGAGCTAATTGGGCCGACGTGGTTATTTTTAGTTAGTTATTTGCCTAAGTTTTATCTCAAATAGGTTATTCTACACTTAAAAAATTCCTTGGAACATTTTTGGAGCTCATCTAATTTTATAATGTGACATTATTTCATTAACTCAGAGTCCAAGTAAAGAGCATAAGTCACAAGGCAAGTGGATCGGTGGGATCTTTCCAAGTTTCATCATCTCACTAACCTGATAGTGATGTCAACATAGTTCTATGTATAGACTATCCAAAGCAAGAAGAATGTTGATAGGCATCCATGTACCATCATCCTAAAATTGATGATAATGTTAGCATAGTTTCATGTACAAACTATCCAAGGTAAGTTGATTGTCAGGATCTTACTAAGTGTTATCATCCCATTAACCTGATAGTGATTTTACACACATTTACATATATGGACTATATTAGGAAAAGCAAAATGTTGAAATCCATCCACATGTCATCATCCCACTAACATGATAAATACATTAACACAATTCCATATACAAACTATCCTAGGTAAGCAAAATGTTGAGAGCCATCCATGTATCATTATCTTGCTAACCTGGTAGTGGCATCAACACAGTTCCATGTACGAACTATCCTGGATAAGCAAAATGTTGAGAGTTGTCCATGTGTCATCATCCTTATAACTTGCTACCAAAAAAATAATGTATAATAAGTTATAACTCAATTATAAATAGAGTAATGATACTTAGACACATGTCTACTCAACTACATAAGTAAAATAACAAAGACATGAATGTTAAGTTTGGAATCATGGAAAGGAAACATCTATCATATTATGATGACTAAACATCTGGGAGTAGGCAAAAAAATCCACATTACAATAAAATTCACAAAAACTGGATTTATGAAATTCAAATGTAAAGAATAGACATGAAAAGGAGTGAAAACCATTTGTATAATTAATTCACATGAATTGACAAATTAATACATTCAATTCTCATGGCTAGCACATTGAAAGAAATATAGTTCAAATTTCATCATTTAGTCCAATCAAGTTTCCTTCTAGCTATCAAGTACACATTATGAATTTAAAGCTCGAGTACAAACTATGAATTGAGAACTATATTGTAACCAAGAGTTTACAGACTTTTCACAGCATAGACATTTTCATACTAGAGTTTCAATGGCTTCCTCATCTCACACTCTAGCTCCCTCTACATATTTGATTACAGGGTCAACTAAATACACTGATACAACATTTGATTCAATATCTCTCGATCAAAATTTCAAGAATTACTCTACTATTTGGGACAAGGTCGATGCAGTCAATTAATACATGGCTAAAGATAAGCTTTCAATTTTCACACAGAGGTACAAATATGACTTGTTGGCAATAAAAGTGGTCAATCTCCATAATACAGCTACCAAACTAGAGGTAATGCCTTCTATTGACCTATTATTTGGTTTATTTTTGAATGGTAAAATTTTTATTAAAATATTATATTTTAGACTCAGAAAGACCCAAACATCATATATAAGTGGAAATGATTTCGAGAGGTATTACAGATTCCTTGTGCCTAATATGACCTATAGGCAGGATATGGTGAATTCATGGATCCTTACCAATATCAACAACATATTATAGGAATGGGATAACAACCCAAATAACTTTATAGTTAAGGCACCTACTTCGACTATCCCTATTATTACCTTTAGAACAGGGGTGAGAATTGTCATAACCCTACTAAACATGATATAAGGTTTCTCAACCTTTACTTACATCAATGAGATATTATTCCCTTTGTTGGATATAATTTTGATCT
This sequence comes from Torreya grandis, assembly GCA_037957365.1. Lineage (NCBI taxonomy): Eukaryota > Viridiplantae > Streptophyta > Pinopsida > Cupressales > Taxaceae > Torreya > Torreya grandis. The sequence goes on from JARHVA010001646.1 coordinate 2,001,408, forward strand.
CTAACAAAATTATATCCTTGGGAGAAATTATTAGATCTAATTTGATTCTACATATCACAAACCTAGGAAGCTTGCTAGATGGTAACTTCTATATGATGTCTTATGTGGTAGATGTTGTGACTGAAACTATGTAGTCCTCATATGAAGAACCCTTGTAATCATATGCAGAATACCCAAAGAATATAATTTGTGATGAATTCAATGATTCCCATGTTCTCAATTTATAAATCTTATGAAAATGTTTACTAAGACCTTTTACTCTATGGTATATCAGGTAATATATGAGAAAAACATGCCTAGGCTATTTGATCCTATAAGGAATAATATTCAAAATATGGGTGGCTATCAGTTATATCCTAAGTTCACTATAATCAATATTAAAGGTACTAGGGCATAACCTTTATATCTACCATGAATTGTGCCTGATAAATTAGTTGAGCAAGAAATTATTGTTCAATTGGTTGATAGTGTAGATGTTGAACTAAGAAGGGCTAAGCAAGCACTATCCATCCAACCCTTCTCAACATTGGGTATAATGAAATATATGAGGTGGGAACATTTCCAATGTATTGTAATAATGAGGACACATTATGGATTAAACTAGGCACCACTTAGATATTGGGACCCTAGGCCAATTACTAGAGAATATATCAAGAAATATGGTAGGAAGGTGAAAATAAATTATGGGCATAAATCCTACAGTCATGATAGTGTCTTCATGAATGCAGAGGATGATATTAAAGTTTATATAATAATTCACTAGGTAAAGATGTTAATGATTTTAGCGTAGAGGATATAATATGATCCCACTATCACTGAGGAGGATGCTAAGATAATTAACAAAGAATAATGGATTTCCAACCCTATCCATGGACCTCCACCTCATATAGTTCATAAAATATACAATATCATTTTGTCCCATCTAGGGAAGTAGATATTGAATAAATAATGGAGACTAATTGAAGATCCCTTTCATACACAGTTATTGTTTCTCCTCCACACATAGCTAATGACTAAAAACCTGCAAGTCTTACTACAATATCTAGAGTATTTTCCATGTTACTTCTACCTCCTCTAACTATAGAGAAACAAGTAAGTCTTTCTACCTTCTTATCTCATGTTTCAATTGTTTTTTCTCCTAGATCACCACCTATTATGATAGTAACACCACAAAGAGTAATTCCCTAGTTTCCTAGGCAACCATCTTCACCACTCATCATTTCTCTAATGATCACCATTCCTCCCACTCCATCACCATTGATTGCTACTATTATCAACCATATTTTCACCCTTTTAAAGGTATTTTAAGCCTTCTAAATTTGCAATAACATGGAAATAATCCTAGGTTATGGGTGGCCTAAACTTGGATTGAATATTTAGGTTATAGGGCTAGCTCCCCTTGATGAATCACTTAGGTTCAAACACTAATCTACCACTTGCTAGGAAAAGGGAGAGAAACCTATTCTAATGGGGGTGATGCACCAAATATGTGGTCCTCCACCTGTATATCATACACTAAATAAATGAAATACAACATGAATTCAATGTCACTACTCAAATAGGAAGGTCTCTAGGCATGAGTGTTTCACATAAAGGCTAGTTCATGGTGCATAGACTAGGAATCTAATCAATAAGTTGCTAAAGACACTAAGAAGGAGTTATTTACTTGTCAAGCACATAAAATATTATTCACACTATATGACCTTCAAAGATGACTATTACTTGCATTAAAATAACTGAGAAAGGACAAATAAAAGGAAACATTTGTTATCACTAGTCATTCATCAACTAACTAAGAACATCTACTAGACATAAGCCATGAGAAGACAAAACTCAGTTTTATTCAAGTCAAAAGGAAAAATATAAGTGTTTCTCTGAGCAGGGTTTCGCATTCACTTAGGTCAGGCCCTTTTCAAATCAAAACTAGGCCATACATATAGAGAAGGTGAGAAGATAGAGAAGTGGGCATATTAGAGAGATAAGGACACATATCACTCTTAATGAGGCAAGTTACAACAAGATAGGGGTTATATATAATCCTAATAACTCTCAAAATATGTGTTCATCTTTGATATGATATCCCATGAGAATTTGGTGTAAAAGGGAGACACCTCACTCATCTCATTTGAAACTGGCACTAATTGTTTTCTTAGAGTTACAAATTTTATATCTTGACATGTGGAAAGATTCTTGAGGTCTGTCAATGCCACTCTAGACCAATTACACATTTATATGACTATCAAAGCTGAGATCTAAGACTCAAGTGTCTTCAAGTTGATGGTAACTTGCAAACTGAGTATAAGAGCCTATATGGCTCAATAGGCCATGAAAACCAATCAATTCTATCATTCTAGGTCTAGCCTTTGCATAAGGACTAATAACATAGTTTGATAGTACATTTCACACCTATTTATATCTCATCCTCTTCATTCAAACTTGAAAACCACTTTTAAGGACTGCCACCTAGATGTATTGGGTATCTTGGGATCCTGATAGCATACTTAACCAACACTCGGTGTCTTAACTCTCCAAAAAATATTGCAGTCACTATAACTCTTCCTCATGAGTCTATATAAACATTATCTTTTACCCTCATCATGTATAATAACTCTGTTATATCCTATTATGCCATACTCAAACCAGTTTCAAAATAAGCCTCTCAAAATTGCCTTTTCTAGGCCTATAACAGTCACTCATATGCCTAATTCATACATCTTGTACCTCACAAGTGTGGGATAGTGAGTCATTTAGGTTTTATGAGAAATATTAATGTCATCTTTAAAATTTAATATCTAAAATCATTCATCTATAGTCATTTGTCTCATTTCCTCTCTCATCGAGTCTTTGACAGGGTGTAGGTAGGTTCAAACATGTCTACCATATCAACAATGGTTCATAAAGATAAGAGATTCAAATATTGAACCAATGTCACAAGTATTTATCACACATAAGTACCCTTTCATGGATAATAGCTTTATACCCCATGCAAATCATTCTGCAAGTTCTAATCACTAAACCAAGTCTTCTTGAGTCCTTCATAGTGTAAAATAGGGTTTTGAGGTAGCCTTCAGTCTTAAAGATTATTTATATATTTGTAAGGGTGAATGATATAATTAATGCAACTAGTTTTGGGTAAGATACCCCCTTCACCATATCTAATTTCCATCTTCCCCCATGCATCTCCTCTAAGGAGTTCTGAGCTTAACAAGGTGATCTCTCAGGCATGGTGAGCTATGTGAGAGACCAAGAAAATATCTTAGGATTTAAAAACCATTAAAATGTTCACCATTAGTAGGAGTGACCTTGAATAGGTTTGATACAACCTATAATGTAACTCTCCATGATATTCAATGAATAATGTGATCTAGGCAACAATTCAAGTGATAATTCAGGTGATAGTTCTACCTCAATTGATGATGGAACTTATGGGATCCATAACTTTTGCACCATAGCTCCAATTGAATCCCCATTTGAACCATTGGAAAAATAATAATGAGGAAAATGTGGTGAGATGGCACCCATCTCTACTCAGTGGGTTTTTATCCCCAAAAAACCAATGGAAGTGCCCCAAATTTCAATTTTAGTAGTGTAGTCTAAAAATAGTAATTCCTCAAATTCTGTATTGTTGTAAATCATGGAAGTCAAACCAATTAAACTCCCTTGAGATTAGTGACCTTACACATCCTCCTACCTTCAAAATGTGTATAAATGAATATGTAACCTAAAATGGAAATCAGACATCTCTTCCTAAAGATAAGCATATGGTTGTATTTGAAATCTTGAGTAATAAAACATCTCTTCTCAGAGAAATCATTATTAATATATTATTTTCATGTTCTTTAAATATATATCAATCAAAACTTTTTAGTTTTAGATTAGTGGTATCAGAGCAATTTGTCTTGAGAATGTATGATCTCGAGGATGAGGTCAAGCTACAAGAAGCTTAGGTGGAAAATAATAGAGCTTCCAAACTATCTACTTATTCACTCCAAATGACCTCAATGTCAAATGAAACTGAGACATCTGATCCCTTCAAGGAAATGGTGAATGAAGTCCTCTAATGACTACAAGTGTATATGTTGGAATAATTTGCCCAAATTCTCCAACAAATCTTGATGGGAAATTTTGACTCCTCATCTACACTTCCTGGCTCCTCATCCATGGAACATCCTTTCAATGCCCTAACACCCTTCAAGGTTCAAGTAAATTTTGATATCCCTACATTTGAAGGCAAAATAAATGTTGATGTAATATAAAATTGGTTGGATCAATTATCTTCATACTTTTTTGTAAATAAATTCATCGATGGAGAAAAATATCACTTTTGATCTTTTGAAATCATCATTACCCATGAAAAATTGGTGGAAGTGTACAAAAAAAGGTTCATTATATATGACATTGGCCTTGAGGTGGAACCTACCTAGGATGATTTCATGGAAGCGGTAAAGGAAGAATACTATCCCATTGGAGCATATGATGATTTGTACATACAATAGAAATAACTCCACCAAGGGAAGGACCAATCTGTTCAAAATTACACTGACATTTTTCATTCTCTATCTATGAGATTAGGCATCCAATAAAGTGATAAACATAAGACTCTCAAATATAATGTTGGACTACAATGGTACATATACGAGGAAATGGAACTCTTCAATTTGGAAACCCTCAGTGAGGCATACAAGTTCACAATGAAGCTTGATCAGAAGCATGGAAAAAAGAATATGAAGAGTCAGTCTTTAAAATGGAAAAGTGACAAGGAAGGTCAAACATGAGGCCAAAAATGGAAGAAAAAAGAGTTTCAAGATAAGAAACCCCAAAAAGGGAAGACTAGAAAATGGTGTGATTACCACAAAACTAGAACTCACTCTAAATAAAAATGTTGAGCAATCAATTCACTACTTTTTGAGTCACAATACTTGACATCTAATGCTATGTCTCATACACACCCTATAGTCGAAAAGGATGAAGAAGAGATTGTAGATGATGAGCCCAATACCATCGTTTCTTTAGCACAGACCCATGAGAAAAGGCCAAATGACAAGGAAAAGTTGTTTTACTCCAAATTATGGGTAAAATGTAAGCCTCTGCATTTCAATCTTGATAGTGGGAATCAAAAGAATTTAATCTCTGCTAAAGTTGTGAAAATTCTAAATCTATCCATGAATCCTCACCCAAAACCATACAGTATTGGATGGTTGAGCCTAGGGAGAGACCTCCATGTCACCCATCAGTGTCTTCTTTCATATGCAATAAAACCTTTCCAAGATGAAGTCTTGTGTGATGTGGTCAATCTAGATGTTTGTGATGTACTCCTTGGTCAGTGATTCATGTATGATCAACATGGCATCTATGAATCATGAACCTAAAGAATCACCCTCACTCTTAAAATGTGGCACTACATGGTATCAGAGGTACCACCTCCCACATCTGTCTCCCTAATTAGTGCCAAGAAATGTAAGAGATTGGTGGAGAAGATAAAAAAAATCATTCTCATGGTGGTCAAACCATAGAAATCCAAGAAGAGCGATGTTGTAATCCTGACTACACAATAACAGAAGTAGATGGGAAAAATCATGGGATAATATGATGACTTATTCAAGTCACCCATGAGAGTTTCACTTCACTGCTAGGTAAAATATTCTATCAATTTGATCCAAGATCACCTTTACCTAATAGTCATGTGTATCACAGATCAATTTTAGAGAATGATGAGAGAAAAAGGTAGATTCAAGAATTGATTCAAAAGGGTCACATCAAGCCATGCTCTTCACCTTGTGGTAGCCTGATTGTCTTGACACTAGAGAAAGATGGAACATGGAGGCTTTGCATTGACTATCAAACCCTAAATAAAATCACTGTGAATAATCATTACATGTTCCCCAAGATTGATTACCTATTGGACCAACTCCATGGTGTGAAGATCTTCACCAAAATTGATCTCAAATATGGCTATCACCAAATTCCCATCGATCCTACCAATGTCTGGAAGACTACATTCAAATTTAAGGAGGGGCTCTTTGAATGGTTGGTTATACCTTTTGGCTTGACTAACGCACCTACAACCTTCTTGAGGATGATGGATGACATCCTAAAACCCTTCACCAACTCATTCATGGTTATCTACTTGGATGGCATTCTCATCTATAGTAGAACATGGGAGGAACATCTGTAACATGTTTGTAAGGTGCTTCAAACTCTTTGTGAGGATAAGTTGTATGAAAATCTTGAAAAATTCACATTTAGGATGAAAATAATTTATTACCTAGGGTACGTTATGAATGAGAAATGGGTATATGTCAATCCAGAGAAGATTTGGGATATTCAAGAATGGCATACACCAAGGACCCTCACATAACTTTGCATCTTCTTAGGTCTTACAAATTTTTATCACATGTTTATTCTTGGATTCTCACATGTTGCTTGGCCACTAACCCAAGTGACTAAAGGAGGAGCTAAAGATACATTTTAATGAGGCAAAATACAACAAATGGAATTTGATAATTTGAATAATAGACTTTGTTTAGCCCCTATTCTTGCCTTATCAGATCTGCATCAACCTTTTGAGTTGATGACATATGTGTCTAAATATGCCCTGGGGGTTGTCATCATGAAATATGGCTATCCTATTTCATTTCATAGTGAAACTTTCACTGATATAGTTAGGAAATACTTGGCATATGACAAAGATATGTATTCCATTGTGCAAGCCTACAAATAATGGAAACACTACATCTTAGGGAAAGAAATGGTCATCCACACTGACCACAAACCATTGGAATTCATCTAGATGTAGAGAAAACTATGAAATGAGAGGCACCAAAAGTGGGCCACATATCTACAACAATTCCATCTGATAATCAAACACAAAAAGGGGAACTTAAATATGGTCATATATTAACTAAGTTGCCCACCAATTACTGTACGCACAATAGTTCTTGACTTGTGAGAACATGAGACTGCCACTTGGGGTGGTCTGTATGAAGTAGTCCTACCTTTGCTGATACATATCAGGTGCTTCAAGAAGGTAAATATATTTTTGATTTCTATTTTCAAGATAATTTCCTCTGTCACATGGGGCACATCTATGTTACAGTTTTAGAGCAATAGAAGATGATATGGGAATCACATTTCAATAAGACAATTGGATACTTTGGTGTGGAGAAGACATTGACAATTATTCAAAAACACTTATACTATCCCCATATGCATAAGTATGTGGAAAGGTACCTCAAATATTGCACCCCATATGTGACATCCAAGCCAAAAAATAAGAAGTAGGATTATACATGTCATTGCCAGAACTAACTAGGCCTTGGGAATTTGTCTTAATGGATTTTCTCTCAGGTTTGCCCACTTTAAAACATGGCAATGAATGTATTTTTGTTTTAGTTGATCATTTTTCAAAAATGTCTATCATGATTGCTTGTAATAAAAATATATCTGTTGAAGAAATTGCTCAACTATATTTTAGTCATGTATGGCTCCATTTTGGTCTCCCCAAGTCCATTGTCCCAAATAGAGATAGTAGGTTCATGAGCATCTTCTAGTCCACTCTATGGAAGATGATGGATACCAATTTGATGAAGTCCACATCCTTCCATCCATAGAATGATGGTTAGACAGAAGTGGTGAACTGCCTAATTGTTCACATGATTCAGATGTATCACTCCAAACATCCACACACATGGGATGAGGGGCTTCTTTTCATACAACATGGATACAATCAGACCCTACATAGCTTGATCAAGCATAGTCCATTATAATTATGCTTCAATTTATAACCCATGGCACCAATTTATATAGTTGCTTCATTCTCCAACATGGAATACACACCTCATGGGAGATCTGAGGAAGTAAAAGTAACAATGTTCATTGAACAAATGCAACACATCTAGCAATAGGTTCATGACATCTTGGAGAATATGAATCAGAAGTATAAGTAATGCCATGACAAATATAGGATTGCACACCATTTTAAAATGGATGACAAGGTTTGTTGTGGCTTCAAAAGGAATGACTTTCAATTCCACAAAAAAATCCAGCCTCTAAGATATAGTCCCTACACCATCACCAAAAAATTTGGAGAAAATGATTTTGAGTTGAACCTACCAGCCTACCTTGGTCTGTATCCAATATTCAACTTAGAGCTCCTCAAACCATATCATACATCTCTATTGGAAACTTCAGTCATATAAAAATAATTAGAAATTAATGAGCTTGATCAATAGAGTTTTGCTCCATTGGAGGAGGATCAGATTGTGGACACTTGGATGAAGACAATAAAAGGATCCTCTATTCCACTTTATCAAGTGGTCAAAAGGGGCCAGTTTAGCCACCAAGGTGAGTAGATCATAGAGAATAAAATTAAGACAAAAATGCCACACCTGATGAGGAATATTGATGTAATGGGGACCATTGCTTCTCAAGGATGGAGTAATGATGTGGGCAACAATTCAGGCAATAATTCGGGTAATGGTTCTACCCCAATTGATGATGGAACTTCTGGGAGCCATAACTTTTACACCATAGCTCTTATTGACTCCCCATTTAAACTATTGGAAATATAAGAATGAGGATAATGTGGTGAGATGGCATCAAGATTTTCTTAGTTGGTTTTGACCCTCAAAAACTCAATGGAAGTGCCCCAAATTTCAATTTTAGGAGTGTAGTCTAAAAATAGTAATTCCTTGAATTTTGTATTGTTGTAAATCATGGAAGTTGAACCACTTAATCTCCATTGAGATTGGTGACCTTCCACATCCTTCTCCTACCTTTAAAATGTGTATAAATGAATATGTAACCCAAAATTGCAATCAGACATTTCTTCCCAAAGATAAGCATATGGTTGTATTTGCAATCTTGAGTAATAAGACATATCTTCTTAGAGAAATAATTTTTACTATGTTATTTTCATGTTATTTAAATATCTATCAATCAAAACTTTTTATTTTTGGATCATAATGACCTTAAAAAGGTTTTACAACCTGGACTATCTGTCATGAGGGTTTGAGTGCAATTAGGCATGTTTAGCCTTAATGGCTCTATTTTATCCTTGTTTAAGATCTTTGGTGTTTGATTACCTCTTTTATTATTCTATATATCTTTATCCACCTTTCATGAGAGTGTACGCAACCATAACAATTCTTTCTCTTGATTTTCCATCACCAAAATATGACCAATTATGCTCATGTGCACTATACAAGCTTATGTGATGTCAATTTGATTGTCAACTCTTTTCTCCACTTTAAAGCATAAAAATAGATTGAATATACTCATTATGAACTCATGAGTACCTCAATCATATTAATTTTCAACCAATTAATCATTCTTAGTCCACATTGTCTCCCTCTTCACAAGTTTGAAGGTTACTTGAACTACTCAGACCACCTATAGGTATGTATTTGGGGTCTTCGTCTTCAATGGAGAAAATAAGTGGATTAAGGATCTTTAATGGGTTTTTACATATCTTATTTAACTCTTGTCATCTTTATATGGCCATCAAACCTCATTGTCTCTCAAAACAAGTAAGAACATTGTTCTTAACTAGGCAGACAGGCCTAAGATAGTACAAGATTGAGTACATGCAAGGGTCAGGTACATTTTGGTTTTGATCATCTTATGAGAACACTATTATCATCTTATGAGAACACTATTAGGTTTGACTCAAACTAAGCAGGTCTCTTTCATCTCATATATATACCCTCTTATGTTCTTCATAGTACTTGAGGCCTACATAAGTTACTCAAGCAATCTTGAGGTGTTTATATGAGACATAGTGCTTCATCTCATATATATACCCTCTTATGTTTTCCAAAACCATGTATTGTGTAAAAAGTGTTGTCATTATGATATCTTAGTTTTCTTTTTGTGTATGAGTTTTCCTTTAAACATAGTTATTCTTATTGTTTTATTGTTGGTTTGAATTATCTTTTGTATGTTAATCATAATCCCCTTTATAGATATGATAATGCAATATTACAAATGTGACAACCTTTGATTATATATGCTTGAGTTTATTGTATTTATTATTTCCTTGGACTCCTAACTATGCTTTATTTTTGGTTTGCTCTTAGCATCTTGCATCAAACATTGGTTTCTAGTTATTTTTCCAACCTCTAATTCAAGTGTTGGCTTAAAAATGTTTCATTTTACTTGACCCACATGCCTCTTTTTCTTTCTTACCTTTCCATTTTTTTTTGAGTTTATTTTGGTCCTACCCACCTTAGGTTAGATCCATCCTATATATATATCCATATCAATTAGATATATGCTCATCCATAGCCAAAACCATCCATGGTAAACAATTGCTTTGCTTGTCACTATTCCACCAGCAAATTATTTATAAAACCCAATACCCCAAAACTTGTACCTTGGTATGAACTTCATTCAGAGATAATAAAATGTGAAATGCTACCTCATAAGGTTTTGGGGGTGTGTATAAAACCCACATCAACAATATTTTAGTCAAGCCCCTTTGTACTTATTTAGATTGTTGATCTTTGTGAGGGAATGTGATCACATATATAAACACTGAAGGGAATCATAGAATATTCCTACAACCCTTCTCATGTAAGAAGATAATCCAATAAAGTTTACATTTTGAGGGGTTTCATATACTATAATTTATCACCCAATAAGGAGACCATATTTATCTCCACTAATTTTGTAGCCACCAAATTATTTGTAACTTATGTTTCACAGTCATTTGGAAAGTAAGGCCACAATTCAAATGTTAGACTATGATAAATCTAAGCATAAAGATATATATTTTTAGGTTATAACCACCTGCATCCTCAGTATGCCACATTCATAGTGTTCATGAAAGTAAAATATTATTCTCCTTTGAGTTTATGTTATTTTGAACTTCTCACTCCTTTTTTAGAGTTTTTTTATGATTGATCAAGCTCATGTGGTTGTGTTGAAAATATCATCACATTCACTTTAGTGCCCTAGCATTTATTGAATATCGATTATCTACTTGTTGTAGTCAAACTCAATTTTATTCCCTTGAGCCTATGGACTATGTGAAATTTGAACATGTAGAGCAAACCCATAACCTAGAACCATCTAAGAGTTATAAGATATTCCTCAGGTAATAGTCTTTTTGATCCAAGATCATGGGATCATGCCACTTGGCACAATCCCAAAATACAAAGTAACCTAGTGAACATATTTTCCTTAAAAACCCCAATATGAGATCATGCCTTTGTGAACTCCCTAAATATTCTTAAAACACCCAATATGGGTAAGTCAATCATTCTTGGCTATTATTATTTTGTGTAAGCAACATAGGCAAAATTGGTACTTAGTGCATATCATCATTTTCATAACATTTGTGGTCATTTCAAAAAAATCATTATGGTTACGACATCACTAGGGCAGTTTTAAAATGAATAGTCATACATAAACCAAAGTTTTTGTAACTGCTCCCTGCATATAGTAGAGATTTGTAAACATATTATAAACACATAATTTACTCCATGTTTTCTAACTAAATATAACTTTTATCTAATCCTTGGACTTTATTATAGCTCAAAATTACTCTATCAATCCTAACATGATACTTCCACATTACAATAAATGGAAAGACATTACAAATTTAACATGACAAACACATATATTTGGTTGATGCAAGATTTCACATCATGCATGGATGCTCCTGCATCTACAAGGTAGTGTGTGGTATTATGTGAGAGTGGGGGTTGATGGAATTTATTTTAAATTTATTTCTACGATGGTTATAAGGAGTCTCCTTTAACCGATCCTTTATGTATAATTTTCCAATATTGTGATTGAGATTGGAGGTGGAATGCATTGCCATTGGAATCATGTACAGGCATAAATAAATCTAACCCCACAAAATTAACATGTGGGAATTGTTGTAGAACATTTTTTCTACTTTTTTGTACACATCAACATATTACATAATGTTCATCATGACATTCACAACTATAATAGGTATAAAACCACATATGCTTATAAAATATTATAATAGTTTTTTTTTTTTTTTTAAATAGTTGATGTTAAAGTGACATTATAGTGATGGGCACTTTATTTTATTTTTTATTTCATGTGCCACTTGAAAGGCACTAATTTTTCATTGACTTTGGATGAGGAAAATTGACCCAAATTTGGCATAAAGTTGACATAAAAAAAAGGCCTAATTGCTCAAATTTGGGCCATTTTTTGTCACCAAATTTAACATAAAATTTATGAAATCCAAGTACAATAATCAATCAAAAAAATTAATTTACAACATTAATTTGTTAAAAAATTGATGCAAAATTCACAAGGATCCCAAACTAATAGTAGTAATGGTGTAATCATGATATAATAGCAACATCTCTCATAATGCACCATGAGCCTTCCCCACCCTTTTCTTGGTGCACCCTTTAATGCATGCATTTAGGGAGATCAATGCTCGATAATTCACTGCAATATAGAGCATCAACAAATGATAAAGTGAAAATTATTGTTTATCTAATTTAACCATTTTATGAACATTAATGAATATATAAATAAATCACCACAGGATACTATAAAACAAAAAGAACCAATTCCAGATCTCCCTGCTTTGGTTAATTCAAAAGATCGTAATTGAATAGTCACATATTGGTATGATAGTGATGATAATAATGATATGAAATATATACTATATTATCATTTAAGTAAGATAAATTTCAATATTATTGAACCAAGAGTGCTTATCTCATAATATGTTTATGTCTATTGGACCTAGAAAGTATCAAGATAATTCATATACAAAGAGTAGCAATAATTCACAAATTCCTACTCAAGCACAATATTTAGGGGACAAAGGAAAGGCAATAATTTCAAATTATCAACATAATTAAAATATATATTATCATTGTTTCATTAGCTCATAACAATAGAAAAATAAAATCCAATATTTATGTATAATGGTTGCATTGCTTGAATACAATATTGCACATGTCCATAATATCGAACATGTTAATATCAATTGTAGCTTTTGTAACATCCCCATAAGGATCTAGTTATAAATATGTGAATTTTTTTATCCAAATTAAATAATGTATTCTTTCATTAGATTACACCATGAGAATCTAATTAGTGATCTAGATAAAACATTCTAAGTATGCCAAATTTAAAATAAACATGTGATAATTATCTATCATTGATTACTATCATCATATGAAACACATCATAACTGAATATAAAAATTAATTATAGATATCTAGCCATGGCTAGTACAACCATACAATCAATGTTTTTAATGTACAATATGTAAATAATTACATCTCATCAGATATAATATTTCAATAATAATAAATACAATACAAAGTACAAGATACAAAGCTCCATTGAGCATGTGAGTTCCTTGAACTCCAATATCTATGACAATCTCATGTGTCATCTCCAAATAAGTAGTGTTGTGAGGAGGGAGGACATCATCTAAGCACTTTTTCATACCAACCATAGACCATCAATCCCCCTCACATCCCTCCATCAGGGAATGACCCTCCCTTCATGAATGAGTAGATAGTGATAGTGCGGGAATCTAGAGAGACAAGATAGTACCCATGTGATGTATGATTTCTAATAACATGTAGTGTCCCATAAATAAATTTGTTCTAACATGATATTACAAAAACATGTAAATCATACATATGAAATGATAATGTCTAACTAGCATTACTTTTACCAAATTTTTCAATAGTCATTGATCTCTAGGATCAGTCAATTTTAAATACACCACTTCATCAGATTATCTTCATCTAGCATTAGTGATGCTAGTAATCTATTGAAGTCTATCTCACTACTTACTCAATACAAGCAATGAGAGATTTATTTAAGATAAATATAACCAATAGATTTATATAGTTTTCTTCCAACTAGCAATCATTAAATCTACTAAATAAAGATTAATCAAAATGCATACATTTAATCCATAAAATGTATGAATGAATATTCACAATATTATTTAACACATAAATACTAAGCATGCAAGTAAATTTTATACCATTCAAGTATATTACACTTTAGACTGCATATTTATAACAACAAGGTACATTCAATGACAAGTAATCATGGTCCAACATTCCCATGCACACTTTACTAATTTCAACACCCAATCATAATAATCAAACAAAAAACACAACCTTTCATTTATACAGCTAGTTACCATTCTAGGAGTTTGTACTCATGTAATTATAGTTTTCTGACCTAATACACCAATTTATGTCATATGTTTATATGAATACTTAAATCTGCATATAGGTATAATTCCTATACATAATTTATATAAATATTACAATCCTTGAATAAGGATAGTTATTTGTACCTACATGAATCTTTAGCCTAATTCTCATTGGTGTACTAGAGAATTTATATTATACAAAAGCTTATGAAACTTATAATAAGCAAACATTGACACCAAAAAATCATAACTGAATGTATGTACTAGATTTGATATATATATATATATATATTCATTCAAAAGGAATAACATCCATTATTAGACTCTAAACTTAGTTACCAACTTAATATAATGATATTTCGTAGATATTTATATTTGCATACTATAAATAGAGTGTACATGCTATACTTAAATATGATTAACTTAGTATTCATCCCCACTATAGAACCCCGACATACTCATATTAACATTGTTATAATTATCATGAGATTTCATAGCATAAATATCTTGATTAATTATACATGCTATAACATTGTTAAGTCAAACTTAACTATAGGAGGATGTCCCATCAACAACATTAAAAAATATCATAGCTACTATGGTGTTGATTCTGATAAGAAATTTTAACAAATATGGTACAAGACTAATGTTTAAATCTCAATACATTTTAAGGATATCTTAATTAATGATGACAGTCAAACTAAATACCATATATATACCAAATACCTATAAAATTAGCTACACTTGTACGGTATATTCTATTACTTAAGATCATTTGCTAATTAGATTCCCTGAATTTATATTTTATAGATTAACCAAAAGCCTACCAATTACAGAGAGTGAAAAATAAGATATCATATAAGATACACAATTAGAATACTATTGAAATATATCATATATGTAAACTCTCTACCTATATCATATAAGATACGTATTTTATTAGAGCCTATGGTTTGTTATATGATATTTTATTAAAGATAGTTATCTAATTAGATCATTCACTAATTATAATTTATGGACTAATATATTTGAAGGACTGGTTAAAATTGAATATATTTTTACCCAAGTTGCTAATTAAGCCAACCAATTTTTATCTTGCTAGTTCACTAATTGTTATCCATATACTTTTATCGATGTTTTATTAATAAACACCTTGAGAAGCATGAAGGTGGAAACATACAAAATAATAATATTATAATAAGAATCCTATCTAAATTATAGATACCACATTATGTGAAGCGCAATATAAAACCTAATCTTAATTTTAAAAAAATTAGACCAATCGACAATAATTTCTTGGTATATATAATTGCAGTGTTAGTGTTAGTGTTAGTGTTAGTGTTAGTGTTAGTGTTAGTGTTAGTGTTAGTGTTAGTGTTAGTGTTAGTGTTAGTGTTAGTGTTAGTGTTAGTGTTAGTGTTAGTGTATGCTTGATAAAATATTAATATCACAAAGGTGCCAATATATACCTATATAATCTCTTTTTTGGAATATATGTAACTGTATTAATATGATATCACTGTGTAACACAATAAATACACACTATATAAGTTGACACCAATATTATTTACTCAAATAGTTTATTACATTTTAAGTATATTATTGCTATATATAGATTATGAATATCATTGTATATACATAAATATATAATTTAGTAATCACCATGTGTGTACAACTATATATATATATATATATATATATATATATATATATATATCAACTAGGCATTTAAACTTTGGTAAATACCTATTAAAACTTAGGTTATATCAAACTGTATAACTATATATATCAAACTATTCATGTATGTGTGGTAGCACCTATCTATATACATTGAACTATGTAATCATATATAGTTAACTGCTTATATATATAGATAGGTGCTACCACACATACATGAATAGTTTGATATATATAGTTATACAGTTTGATATAACCTAAGTTTTACTAGGCATTTACCAAAGTTTAAATGCCTAGTTGACATCATTTCCAATAATAGAAATGAATAGTAGACAATTGTATGTAGGCATTTCATTTAGGTGTAAAATTTGCTTGTATTTTACTATTTTTATTTCACATACTGGCAATTTACTTTATACTCTTCTAGATCACTATATTTTAGAGTTATATAATATAAGCAATGATAATATTCGAACACAATAAATGTTCAGACTTCATAAGAATAGAGCCTACCTCTTAAAAAGCTTCCAATTGAAATCTGAGAAAACTTCCTTTTTACATTGGTCCTTTCTTTTCTCCAACCCACGTTGCCTTCTCCTCTTTCCTTCATATTTCTTTTTTTTTTTCTCTACTCCTTTCTCTCATGCATTTCACTCCATTCCTTTTTCTCTTTTAAGAGTATGACACTTCTTTTTTTTTAAGCTACCATATTTTTTTCCTCTTATTTATTTTTATACAATGATTTTTATCTTTTTGTTTTTCTCTTTTTTTGAAACACATACTTTCCTTCTAATTCATTTTATTCTCATTTTTTTTAATATTTTTTTATTTGACCAAACATTAATTATTATTATTTTTTATTTTTATTCATTTTATTTTTAATTATAAAAATTAATATATTTACTCATTAAATTAGTACCTCAAATATCATAATGACTTAATAATTAACTCATTAATAAACAAATTTAAATTTACTCTAATTACACAAATTACATCTCCAAAAACATTAATAGTTATGAATGTGACATAAATACAATCACACAAGATGAGTTCCAAATAACTATTAAACTAATTTAACTATGTGTAAAAATTTCTAAATGTAACCAATCATCATAAACGTAATAACACTAATAATTCAACTATAAATCTAATATGTACTATTTAATGTGGTGTGTGCAATGTTATAGGTGTACCTCTATCATCCCTTAACATTTTCATCTATGTCACCCTCTCTAATGATTTTCTCCCTCCATCAGGCTCTGAGGGATGAATCTCTTCTACATCTTACTCATGGCAAGCAGGTAGTGAGTCCATACATCGTGACATATATGTATCATAAAATATTATTAAAATAACAAATCAACATGATCATAATGTAAGAATGTACACTACAACTACTCATAGAAATGCATTCATGTAATCAAATCAATATGTTGTGTTGTGGAGCCTATTTCTAAATTACAATGTATTTAAAAATATTGTACATTTTAAATATATTGTACACTCTATATGTATTCTCACTAGGGTTTGAGGTTAGGTCAGGGTGGGCCCTGAGCAAGGGTTTGGGTGTGGTAGCCCTCAAAAATTGAAAGTTTAGGGGCACCATCCCTTGACAAATGGGGATTCAGGGGTGGTAGCCCCCAAAAACTTTTCTGGACCCCTTTTAATGAGAAACCATTTTGGGTTGATTCATCCCATGGTTTTGGTACCCTTGTTTTATAATATCACTTTGTTGATGTATTATATATTGATGGATATTTAGTAGGTAATACATTATGAGAACTATGGTTTGAGAAGGAAGAATAGAGTGTGTGAATTCAAGTGTGAGTTTATGAGGGTTTATTGACTGCCTCTCCAAATAATATTTATGCATTGTAAATTTGAGGAGACTGATCTAAGAGTGGTTTTTACTCTCATGGCTTGTAATAAAATATGAGCAAGCGTTTCTTGGTGGATGTAGCTCACATTGAGTGAACCACGTTAAATTTGATCTTCTTATTTTGTATATTTATTTTCTATTATTTATACATCTCTATTTATATCTATTATTATTGTGATTTTATCAAATTTTTTTGCATCAATTTCTAGTTTTATCCCTAACAACTAGTATCAGAGCTTTAAGTTGTATTTATTGAATTATTGAATCATAAGAAGGGTTATTAGTTCAAATGGGAGCTATGGATAGAACTTTGGTCTATAGAAGATGAAAATGGGACCTTTATGCTCTATTGGGAGGAAAATTAAAGCAACTAATGAGTAAGACATATGAGGCTTGGGAGCTACTTGATAGAAAAGTGCTTGGGACCATTAGGTTATGTCTTGCATCTTCAGTCACATTTAATATGTCATAGGAGAAGACCATGAGAGGTCTCATAAATAAAATAGGGAAGTTATATGAGAAACCCTTTGCTTCTAATAAAATATTTTTAAAGAAAAAGTTATTTAATATGAAGATGTTTGAAAATGGTTTAGTTGTTGATCATCTAAATAAATTCAATACAGTTGTGAGCACATTTAATTTTGTAAAAATAAATTTTGATGAAGTTAGGGATTTGCTTATTTGTGTTCCTTACTAGAGACTTAGAATAGCCTAGTAATGGTTGTGAGCAACTTGGTCTCTAATAATGCCAAGTTGAAGTTTGAGAATGTCATAAGAGTAATCCTTAGTGAGAAAATGTGATGGAAAATCTCTGGGGAGACTTATACTTCAGGTGATGCTTTGATGATGAAGATTAGAGGGAGACAAAAGTTTAGAGGAAAAAGAAATCATGGAAAATCAAATGGTTCTGAAGGATCAAAATCAAGGGCCGGGATGATATGTTGGCACTATGGAAAGAATGGGCATGTGAAGAAGGATTTTCGGTCTCTTTAGAACAAGAAAAAAATTCAATAAGATACCAAGGAGGTGAATGTGGAAATAGGTAATGTTTTTTAGGATGCATTAATTCTCTCCATTGATAATATTTTTGAATCTTGGGTTTTAGATTCAGGGGCTTCTTTTCATGCTACACCATATAGGCATTATTTTATCGATTATGTTCATGAGGATTTTGGACATGTTTACCTTGGTGATGATGAGCCTTGAAGCATATTAGGAAAAGGAAGTCTTTAGATCAAGATGTAGAGGAGAACACTTGGCTACTGAAGGATGTTAGGTATGTGCCTAGGTTGAGACAAAATTTGGTATCCGTGGGATAGCTAAGTAGTGAAGGTTGTATGGTGACATTTACAACAAATTCTTAGAAGGTAACCAAGGGTGATCTTGTGGTAGTAAGAGGTAATAAGGTTGGTACCCTATATTTATCAAGTAGTGTTGATTATTATAATTTAGTTGCTACAGATGTAGATGAAACTTTGTGGCACAATAGGATTGGTCACATGAGCCAAAATGTATGCAAATTTTGAAGGATCAGTTTCCTAGATTAAAAGGATCTAATTTAGATTTATGTGAAGACTCTGTGTATGAAAAATAGAAAAGGGTAAATTTTATCAAGGTTGGACCTACAAGGAAGGAGAATAAGTTGGAGTTGGTTCATTTAGATGTATGGAGGTTGGCTCAGGTATCTTTTATTGGTGGGTCATCTTATTATGTCACTTTTATTAATGATGCAACTATAAAAGTTTGGGTGTATGGCATTAGGAGAAAATATGATGTTTTTGATATGTTTAAATGATGGAAAGCCTTGGTTGAGAATGAAATAGGTCTCAAGTTAAAATGTCTCAGGTCAGATAATGGTAGGGAATATTATAACAATGCTTTTTTTATTATTGTTCAAAGAATGGAATTTATAGATAGAGGATGGTTTTAAGAACTCCACAATAGAATGGAGTGTCAAAAAGGATGAATAAGAATATCATGGAATGTGTTAGAAGCATGAGGTTACATGTAAGACTGCCTCTTCAATTTTGGGTAAAAGCAATAAACACATGTGTATATCTAATAAATAAAGGTCCTTCATCTGCTTTGGATGGAGGCATACCTAAGGAAGCTTAGTTTGGTAAGAAGGTTGATTATTCATTTCTTATAATATTTTTTTGTGAATCCTTTGTTCATATTGATAAGGATGATAGGACCAAGTTAGAGGCTATGTCTAAAAAATGCACCTTTATTGGTTATAGTGAGGATGACTTTGGTTTCTAGATTTGGAGTTTTAAGGACAAGAAAATACTTAGGTATATAGATGTTGTCTTTAATGAAAAATTCATGTATAAAAATTAGTTTTAGGATCAAAAAGAGGATTCCATAAAATAGTACACATTATTGGAGGACATTGTATATGATAAAGTGTCCAAGTAACCAGTTCAAAAACCTACTCCACAAGAAACCCAAACTCTTATGGTGAGAAGGTCTTCTAGGGTAAGAAGGGAACCTGAATATTTTTATCCATCTCTTAATTATTTATTACTCACTAAAAATCAAGAGCTAGAGTGCTTTGAAGAAGCAATGTAGGTAGATGTCAAGAAGAAGTGGGAGCAAGTTATGGATGAGGAG
The DNA here is from genome assembly GCA_037957365.1 of Torreya grandis. Classification (NCBI taxonomy): domain Eukaryota; kingdom Viridiplantae; phylum Streptophyta; class Pinopsida; order Cupressales; family Taxaceae; genus Torreya; species Torreya grandis. The sequence continues at coordinate 2,021,759 of JARHVA010001646.1, forward strand.
CATCAATCTCTCATGGAAAATAAGACTTGAGATTTGGTAACCCCATCTAAAGGTAAGAGAGTATTGTATAACAAGTGGGTGCATAGAGTTAAAAAAGATGATGGAGGCAAGAAAAGGTACAAGGCCTAATTGGTGCTAAAGGGGTTTACATGGAAGAAGGGAATTGATTTCGAAGAGATTTTTTCCTCAATGGTAAAGATGACTTCTATTAGGACTATTCTTGGGATAGTGGTAGTGGAAGACTTGAACTTAGAGAAATTGGATGTAAAGACTACATTACTTCATGGTGATTTTGAGGAGGACTTACATATGGAGAACCCATAGGGATATGAGGTCACAGGAAAGAAGAAAATAGTGTGCAAATTGAAGAAGAGCTTGTATGGCCTATAACAAGCCCATGATAATGGTACAAGAAATTTGATAGTTTTATGATGGAACAGGGATAATCTAGGTGTCATTCATACCATTGCATATATATCAATAAGTTTGATGATGGTGATTACATTATCCTTTTTCTGTATGTGGATGATATGTTAGTTACAGGTAAGAATATGCAGGAAATAAAGGTATTTAAGGACCAGCTTAGTAATTCCTTTACTATGAAGGATTTAGGAATAGTAAAACAAATCCTTGGTATGAGAATAGCTTGGGATACAAATGAATGAAATCTTAATTTATCCTTGGAAGAGTACATCAAAAAGGTCTTGTAGAGGTTTAGTATGTAGTATGTTAAACCGGTTGGGACTCCTTCAGTAGGTCATTTCAATTTATCAAAGGAGTAGTATCCCAAGATAGAGGAGGAGAGAATATAGATGTCACATGTATCTTACTCATCAAATGATGGTAGCTTGATGTATACCATGGTGCGCACTAGGATATATATTGCCCATGTAGTAGGAGCAGTAAGTAGGTACATGAATGATCTAGGTAGAGAACACTAGAACATAGTGAAGTGGATCCTTTGATATTTGAGAGGTACCATGGGGATAATTTTAAACTATGGTGGATTGGACACCACTTTGTGTGGTTATGTAGATTTGAACATGGATAGAGATTTAGATAGTAGAAGGAGTACAATAGGATATGTATTTACTATAGGTGACACAATGATGAGTTGGATTTCATGACTACATAAATTTGTGGCTTTATCAACCATAGAGGCTAATTATATTTTTTCCATAGAGGCAAGCAAAGAAATGATTTGGTTATAGTAGTTGCTTGAAGAGTTGGGGCATAAGTAGGAAGAATGGAATATATATAGTGATAGTCAGAGTGTTATACATCTAGTAAAGAACTTCACTTTCGACTCTAGGATGAAGCATATACACTTGAGGTATTGTTTCATCAGGATAACTTTGGAAGAAGAGAAGTTAAAGCTGAATAAGATTCATACTAGTAATAATCCTATAGACATGATGACCAAGGTGGTCACAAGGGAGAAACTAAAGCTACATTCAGTTTTGATTGGCCTTTATAGATGATAGTGAAGGGGTGAAAAGCCTGCTCAAAGGAAATAAGTCTCCAAGTGGGATATTGTTGTGTTGTGAAGCCTATTTCTAAATTATAATGTATTTTTAAATTTTATACATTTTAAATGTATTGTACACTCTATATGTATTCTCATTGAGGTTTGGTGGCAACAACCCTAAAGCAGGGGTTTAGGGGTGGTAGCCCCCAAAAAGTAGGGGTTTGGGGGTGACAGCCCTGAAGTGGGGGTTCGGGGGTGGCATCCCCTAACAAATGGGGGTTCGAGGGCAGTAGCCCCTGGAAAAAAAAATTGGGCCCCTTTTAATGGGAAACCATTTTGAGTTGATTCGGCCTATGGTTTTGGTACCCATTATTTTGTAATACCACTTTGTTGATGTATTATGTATTGATGGATATTTCATAGGTAATACATTATGAGAACTAGGGTTTGAGAAGGAAGAACATAGTGTGTGAATTTAGGAGGATTTGTTGAGTCCAACTCTAAACAATATTTGTGCATTGTAATTGTGAGAAGACTGATCTGAGAGTGGTTTGTACTCTTGTGGCTTGTAATAAAATCTAAGTAAGTGTTTCTTTGTGGATGTAACCCACATTGGGTAAACCACATTAAATCCTTTATTCTTATTTTTCATGTTTATTTTTTGTTCTTTCTGCATCTCTATTTATATCAATTATTATTGTGATTCTGTAAAATTGTTTTGCATCAACTTATGGTTTTATCTCTAACACAATATTCAACTATCCCATAACAACATATAACTTATATCTTAGTTAATAATAACCAAATCAAATTTCTAACTCTAAATATCCATGGATAATCAAGTAAGTTTGCTTAGCAAAAAATTGGGATATAACAGCTTTGATTTTTCGTTAAAAAGCCTTGTGCCTCACCAAATTCTATCTCAAATATGGGTTTATAAATATAATACATCTGCAATTAATTGTTCAAAATTTATGCATCAAGTTAATAAGAATCCAAGTGAATATCCAAGAGACATGCTTCAAAACAAGTTAATCACTTTGCTTCTATCATGTCCTATAAATAAATATAGATACTATTGTGTTTATAATAAAATGCATAGACATCATACAAATGATTTTTGGGCATTATAATAGTAGATTTAAAAGGAAGTCATGATTACAGTATGTAAATAATCACCCAACCATGATAAAAATAAGGTCAATATAGTTTACCAATGAAGGAAGTTTATATGATTGATCTAGGATCTTACATAGGGACATCCCATTAATTGTCTCCTTAACTTGTATACATATTTGTTTCAAATAATTAAAATTTATAAAAAGCATTCAGATAATCTAAAAAATCAAAAATCAAAACCTAAGCATGACATGATTTGTAGTTACTCTACTTACATACATTATTTATGACATGTTTGGTAGAAAAAAATTTCTTTTCATACACATTGCATTTCATGGTAAGTGAGTGCGATGTAAGACATATAAATCGTACATAGACACATAGATGTTGGAATTTCCTATATCCAATAGCCATATTGATTTTAGGGTCATCTTAATCCACATGTCACATTTTCACAAGTTATATCTTTCTATGACCTTCTACCATGTTGAGCTACATAGATTGTTGCATATGTTGCATAATGTTACATGGATATACTAATTTGGAATTGATATAAAAGGATAGTATAGACTAATTTTCACTTATTCTATGTTCTATTGTTATTGTTTCACTTATATGATAGGATATTCATTGTTTCTTTACTATATGTGGTCATTGGCCTTGTGTGTGCAATATATTTATGTTCCTAAAATGTGGCCCTTGGCCTTATTTGTTACAAAATATTTATTTCCATTGAATATGAATCTTAGCTTTTTATGTTGTGGCCTATTTATGTCCCTTGATTGTAGCACTTAAACTTTTTTTGACATTTTTATGTCCCTTGTATGTGGCCCTTAGCCTTATGTTTGTGACATTGTGTGGTTATAATTGGATTAATTGAGGATTATCTATTGATCTTGTTGAGATTGTTGAGCTTGCTAAAATTATTGATTTTGCATGTGTTACGATCCATATCACATACTTCATTTTTGTATTTTGTGCACTAATTTATATGATGTACCTCCTTATTGCATAGTATTATTTAGATAAAATATCTTTGATAGTTATTGTTGTGCTTATCTCAACATGACACTTATATTCCCTCCATTACATTTGATTCATACATGTCTTGATGATATATACATTACTATGATGACATATTATCCACATGTTGACATGATTATACATGATGACATCTTTATACATGACATGATATGGTTAAATCTTATTTTGAGATGAATGACTTGTAAGTTACATCCCTCACCTCAAAAGAAGGGCATATTAGTGGAATTTCATACAAACATAATCCTCCATGAGTAAAAAACTTGATTTTTTGGATATAATACAAGATTCAAAGAGTAAAAGTGGTTAAAATATCAAATGGGTTCAAATATGAGCCATATTTTCATATGTTGGGATAGATTCACAAGGCACAAACCATGCATATGAACTCACTTTATAGGGACATGGGTTACAGAGTATGGATTCATATATATTTGAGTGTATATGCCATGCAAGTGCACACAAATGTACAGAAACATAAATTACAGGCTTTCAGGTGTGAGAATTAGTGGTTTGAGAATTTACACAAAGAGTTGCATATAATTTCTCACACCACTAATTCTTGAATATGTGCATTTAGCCTATGTAGTGGTGTGAGAAATTACACAAAGAAATTATTTTTGAAGAGTTCATATTGAATTTATCATATAAGTGGAATAGGTGCATTTAGAATGATATATGTCGACATCTTTAAAATAGATTTATCAAAGTTGGGCATCAAGTCCTCTGAATGATGACATCCTTTAACATAATGAAAGCATAAAATAAATTGACATGTTTCAAATTGATTCAATGAAAACTATTTATACTGACATTAATGTGTTTGTAATTTAACAAATACATCTGCTACTCTTGCAAACAAAAAAAAATTAAATTTAAATAATAAATAAATTATAATAAAATAGAAATTTAATATTTCATATATATATATATATATATATATATATATATATATATATATAATTAAATTACAATTATTTTATATAAATCATTAATTATTTATATATATTTATAATTATTTCTTTAATATTTATATATAAATCACTAAAAATAAACACATTCATAGATATTATAATCCTTCATCACCTCTTAAATGTCAATAGAAACACTTCTAAACGTAATCATATATTTATAATTAATAACTATTATAATATTATAAATACTTTCTTAGGATTACTTTATACTTTGTTCCTTATATTTGTCTAGAATATGGTTTTCCTCTTTTTAATATATGGGTATGGGACCTTTCCCATAATTATTTAATCAAAAATATATATTTGCATAAATAATATTATATATGATATATAATAATATAATATAAATATTTATATATAATTATCAACATAATTAATATATGTGTGCATAATATATATTAAAATATTAGTATATTTTTTTTATAATATATTATAATTATATAATATAATATGTTATTATAATATCTTTATTAATGGGTCAATGGTGTCAACAATTAAAAATAGAAAGAAAATTTTGGATTAGGTTTTTCCTTATTTTTGCTAGTTTAAATTATTTTTTTATAGTATTTTGTATGGTAACTTGAGGGCATCAGATGCAGAACATATTGTTAAGGATAGTTGTGGGTTTTTAATTAAATCCATGTTGCTCAAGTTGGTGGATGGAACCAGCAATGAGGCAGAAGTTCAACTGTTGATTTTTAGGGTAGAGCTAGTTTTATAGTGTGGTGTGGATAAACTAGTGGTAGAAGGTTATTCAATAATTTTGATTCACGCTCTTCGTAAGTATAATATTAATATAGTTATTTAATTATTTTGATTCTTGCCCCCACATCCTAACCAGCACTTCTCTCCCTCTACCATCCAACCTACTCATAATTTTACCCAAAAATTACTTTTAAAATTAAATCATTTTTATAATTTTTCAAAATGATTTGTTTTTCTTTAATTTTAATTATAATTACACATATATATAATAAACTTACTTTAAAAGTCATTGAAATATTATAAATTTTTAAATGTTATAATCACTAAAGTCATTTCATATGACTATTAGTGATTTTATAGCTAAGGTGGTGTTACTAATCTTTTACGGAGTGGAAGATATTTGACATGGTGGGGTTAGTTCATATGGTGAAGATTGCACTAATGGGGGAATGATTGTGATTTTATTAGAGGTGGATGGTGTTTATGTGGTGGAAAGGGAAATGGTAATTATTGTTGGGGAGAAACTTTTTTAATTATTTTTTATTAAAAACAATATATTGTATGAGAGATATTTTATTGAGGATATTTTAAGATATTTGAATCTCATTGTTTGGTTATATATATATATATATATATATATATATATATATATATATATGCTTATTAAAAAGGAAGGTGAAGTTCAGTTGGTAGGTATCCAAACCTTCTCATAAGTAAATTAATATTTATTTACTTTATTTGCTTCTTTCTCCTTACGAATGCATTATTGATACAACCCAACATTTTCTTTGGCTTGTTTCTCTTTTAGCATGTATATTGTTCTATTTTTGACATCACAAACACTCATTACTCGTGGACACATTTTTGACTGAGTTTGATGTCCAACACTCAAGCATGTTGTGCACTTGGGGTCATTATTGATTGTCTCAGAGGGGGTTGTTATGGGCCCAACATTCTCTCTTATGTGCACATAGTTTTTATGACTTACGTGTGCCCATTTAGTGTCAATTACTAGATTAATCTTGTATTTTGTGAATGCATTATTAGTTGAGCTTGACATCCATACGTTGAGCATGCATTGTCACTTGTGCAATGTTTGATCTCACTTATGTGGACTCATTTTTTGGCATAGTCTAAAGTCTATTTCTAGAGTGTGCACTATTATTTATTGATTCCTATATGGATTTCTCATTCATGGATGCATTCTCTGCTGAGTTTGACATCCCTCACATTAAGCGTGCATTACTCTTGAAACTAGGGGACATTTTAGGTTGCATTTGTAGTGTTTTTTCATTGCACTTCCTTGGTGTCTCTACTCTCAATCATGTCAACTCCATTTAAGAGGTACCAGATGAGGACATATTCTACTCTTTTAGTTCTTCTTGGAAGGACTAACTATGCTTTATGATATGTGTACATGGAATAGTTGATCATTGGACTAGACCTTCTACCAGTTTTGTAAGGATGAGTTCCCACTACCACAGACCTAGTTTAATACAATGATTGGGCCAACTCATGTGACTATGTTTTTGGTCATTTATTGATGCATGTTTTTTGGGATCTAAACCACCATGTGGGGCACACAGAGTGTCATAGCACCATATAGAGTATTGTACAAAATATTTTTAGAGATCCTTCTGATATTGTTATCTCTTCTCCTCCTTTTTCTATTATATATTCTAGTATTATACATTCACCTCCTCCTATCATTTCTTGTACATTGGAGGATCATATTATCTTCATTGATAGGAGTGTACCTATTGATAACATCAACTACTCATCTCTTCTTATGGATACTCATTTTGTAGATATGTGTGTTTCATATGTAGTCCATTCTTCAGTCTCAAGGGTTGTTGAGCCATGCTCTCCATTTCAAGTGGACATTCTTTCAGTGAAAGTTCCATGTCCTTATTTTGATAGGTCTACTTCAATGACATTACATTGAATTCTTATGTACAATCTTACCAAACTTATGTCACACATCAGATTTAAACCATATTTAGAGATCTTGGTACTGTTGCCTTCATCTTCCATTATTTAATGGGCAAAATTTTAGTACACACATCATGTCCTTCCTTTAGCAAAGGGAAGAAACATTGTTCAATGTGGATGAATCTTCTTTAGTCTTCAAACAAAGGATCTTATCATCGATGTTGGTCATCTTGTGAGTTGTACTTGGAGTGCAGGTTACTTCATAATAATCTTCAAGGGGGGCTTATATCCCTCTTTTTCTTCTCTCTCTATTTTTTGTGGTTTTTCTCTCTCCCTTTTTTTGGGGGGGAAGTGTTTTCCTACGAGTTTTCTCCTTATCTCTCCTTTATGAGAGTTTCTTTGTGCATGGCTACCTCACCAAGCTCTATTGTTGGGACCCATTTCTTCTACCTACCTAAGCTACGCTTAAGTGGGGTGTTAGTGTAGGATATTATTTTCCTTTTATTAGTTTATTAAAATTATTCCTACACTTAAGGAGTTCACTTGGTTGGGTGTACATGTCATTAGGAGATACAGTTGAAAGCCCTATTTAGCTAGTGTGAATTAATCTTTTGATTGGTTATTTTGGGTATGGAATTACTTTCCTATTCTAAGACTTTGACCATTATTCTAGGGGGAGTTATACATTCACTCTCCTATTTGTACATCTCTACTATTGAGCTATTATATGGTGGTGGATTGAATATCATTTCTGTAATATTCTCATATTTAGTTTTTACTCACAACAATGCTTATGCATTTATTTGTCTTTTGTTTGTGAACCTATGCATTCAATTGATCTAAAGGTTCTGGAGAAAACTCTGATATAAATTACTAGTCTTTAATAATGTAAAGATTAATTATTATGATTTTTTTTTCAAATCATGTAAAGTATGAGATTAATATGGTGTAATTAAATTAAAATAATGTATAATGTTATATGCATGTATAAAAGGAATACATGAAAGTATAGAGTAAGATGTAATTTATTAATGTTTTTATATTGATTTTCCTAAATTCAAATTACATCAACTTGTAATGTATATATGAATGAGCAAGAAATAGTAGAAAAATATGATGATAATACAACTATGTATGAATTAATGGGTGACTAACAAATACACATGATTTATCATGTAAATGTAAATACTATTTAAAATTTAAAATATTGAGTTTAAATTTAAATGTATAAAAAACTTAAAACCAAACAATAATGTAATTTGTGGATGAAAGACAAAAAATGTGTAAATCGACTCAATTTGTTGTGATACTATCCTCTATAGCTTATTTGAAGCCTTATTTTGATAAATAAAATTATATGCTTGCATAATCAAATGACATTTTAATGTATTTTGGAAGAGACTAAAGATAAATGCTATGGAAGTTTTCTCTATTAGGGTTTTATGTCAGTCTTATTTGGCCTTGTATCCACATCTCCCAATACTATCATACCACTTTGAGATATTTTTTAATATAAGCATACATTTATTATGCATTAATCTTTGCACTTTGTGTGGTTTAGCCTATTTTTAATGGCCCTTAACCTTGTTACCATGAATTTTTTTACTGATAGTGATAAGGATGGCACTGAAGAGAGCAAGGGAGCTCATTATGAAGGTATATAATGAGGTATAACTTTTTATACTCCATAATGTATGCTTTCAATATGGTGTTATTAACAATGTATACAAATGGTATGAGAATAATCATTTAATAGCTTATTATGTCTATTGTGTCCCCTTAGAGGTTTCCTTAAATGTCAGAATCTATCTTCACTTTGAACCCTTGAGTTTCTAAGTCACTGGGTTGGGGATCCCACAATCAAATTTTTACTTTTCTCCTTTAAGGATCATTCTTGATTCTAATCTCTCCTTTATAGGTATAAATATGTAGTTCTTAAGGAATACCCTTATGATTGTGTCCCCTTGGACTTGTAGCTTTAAATTTTTCAACCAAACCTCATTTAAGGTGTCATTATAGATTAAACTTCTTGTCCTTATGTTTATGCTATTTTCTTTTCTTGAGAATATTTTTGAACCCATAGGAAGGGTGATTTTACATGAGAAATAAAAATTCTATTATGCTCGCCCCACTAAGGACCTAAAAGAGTCTACTGACATTCAAGTAAGGCCAAAGTGATTAGTGTATAAGGTCACCTATTTTAATCTTATAATTATTTGAGTTACCCGACCATAGGATCTATGACTATCCTCTCATGGGTTGGCCAAAACTCTCTATCAATTAGGGGCCACCAAAAAAGTAAAAAGTGTGGAAAATGGTGATGGTTGGACAAAGATGGCAAACAAAAAAAAAACCATTAATAACAAAGGTGCCAAATGAAATCACACCATCTTGGTTTGAATTTCTCCCTTGAGGAGAAAAAAGAGAATGCATTCCCCCCATTTTAACCTCCTAAGTCTCTTAAAACCTCTCAGAGCCAAGTTTATCAAGTTTATTGATCACAAGTTAATGTTTCCTTTATTGGGACACCCTCTACAAGTGATCCTCATCAGGGGAAAATGTCTTCCTGGTCACTCTTCTCAACTCATCAATGGGCACTCTACATATTATACATTTCTCATTCTCAATGAACAAGAAATTTTTGTCACAGAGGCGGTGGACCACCTTGTTATTTTTTCCAAAGGCTCTAGCTCTAATATGTAGTGGGATAAAACCCAATGTTTCAAATAGAGCATGATGCTTATGTCAAGATGGATTAAGAAATATAACTAAAAATGGATCCAAAATTGTGAGAAATTTAAATTTATTAGCATCTCATTTGTTTTGATTTTTCTCTCTCTAATTTTTGGTAATATGTCATTGATAGAGTGGAGAAAAATGTGGGGTATTAGATCAAAATAACACTATCATTAGTTATAAATTCTTAGGTTTGTTCTAAGATCATGGTTGTTACCCATGTCTACTATTCTTCCTCATGAGAAAGGTGGTATGGGAATTATTGACATTTGTAGACAAAACATAGCTCTAGTGTTAAATGGGTGGTTTGACAAATCAAAGGCAATGATGCTTCAAAATTATTATGTTGCACTACATTGCCTCTGGCTCACCATAAGGTAAAGTTGGTTGGAAAAATGTTGGGTTTCACACCTTATTTTTTACCACTACTCCCATAAAAATTGAGGGATATTTTGTGGCTAATATCATATAGAAATATTTTGAATATATCAATCCATATCTCATATGGGTGGGCTATGGTTTTTAAAATGGCTTGTCTTTCATTAACCACAACATGTGGTGGTCTCTTACTATGACCAATTCCACTCTTTTCTTATCATACTTCTCAGGGATGAAAGTTTTGAGGCTCTTTAAAAAGTTATTCATAAAGTTAAAGATTTTATTTCCTACACTTATTGGGATCCTTGGACTCTATTTAAAAAATAAAATTTAATCAATTTTATCTTACCTTCCTTCATGTGCATCCAAGAAATGATAATCGATGTCATGCTACATAAAATGGGATTATAGTCTCGACAGGCTTGGTTGAAATATTGGAGATGTAAATGTGATACACACTTTAAGAATTATTCTCCATGTCTATTTTATCAAATCATGAGCCCTTTCTCTCAAACTTTAGAGAAGTTAAATAGGTATTGGAATTTAAATTCCTCTCCTAGGACTAACATCCTAGACTTAATAAAATTTGGGTTGTAAAGCTTGAGCTCAAGCTCGATAACTTTCTTTGGTTCCTGATTAACTAAGGCCTTCCTCTTGGGGATCATCTCCTTCACATTGGAATTTATCAACTCAAATGTCTTGTTCTTTATATACTAGATTATTTCAAACATCTCTTTTGGACTTTCCCCAAAGCCCAATCTACTTCACACTAGATTCACAATCTCTTCCAATCCTATCACCAAAAAACATTTTATTGGTGAATCACCTTCTTTAGAGATAGTTCTCTATTCATGAAATCACATTCACTTCTTCACTCCTCATAATCAATTATGGGGTGGATTCTATCATCGCAATGTGGGAAGCTTATTACTAGTTCATCTTGATGTATTTCACCTATTCAAGGTAGTGTTTTAGTTAGTATTCTTGTTCAACCACCTCCTAGTTGGGGTATTATTTTATCTTTGGCTAGCTTAGATCCTATTCAAGATGGTTGGGTGGCACCATATCTTCTTTCTAATAATCCTTCCTCTTGGTGTCCCCATCTACATAAGAATGATCCACTACGTCCTACTTATAAGGAAACAACTTGTGTTTAATTCCTTAGATTTTATGGTGTTGTTTTGATTTGTTTGATTCTCTTGTTGTCATGCCTTGTCGAATGATTTTGATGATATGAGTTGGTCCCTTTTGACTAATATGGAACTGGCTTGTGACCTTCTACTAACCACATTATTTTTGTAATCATTGTATATCTTTATTTTTATTAAGAATAGCTATATTGATGTGTTCCAATAGTAAATAACATTTTAAAAATAAATGTGAGATTAAATTTAGAGTTTAGATTATGATAGTTGAAATTATTATTATAATCATTTTATATTTTTATTTTTTATTAATTATAGCTATATTTATGTTTTCCAATAGTAAATGATATTTTAAAAATAAATGTGAGAATAAACTTAGATTTGAGATTATGATAGTTGAAAATGTGTGACTATAATGAGATATAATGTATGATTTATATTTATTATTTACTCAATTATAAATGTAATAAATTAGTAAAAAAATAATAAAACTAAACATTATGAAATTAGAAATGATTTCACCTTCATGATTCCTCTAACTTTTATAGATGTGGTGTTTTAAAATTTTGGGTCCCATTGAAATTCTAGATGAAACCTGAACTTATATGTAGGATGCATAGGAAGCGAGAAAGGGAAGAAGAATGAGGGGAAAATAAGGATAATAAAAATAATAAAAATGAAAATAAAAAATACATACGCTTAGAACATCACTTCCATAATTATCTATGCATAGACCAAATCTCATTAATTGAAGAAACCAAAAAAACAAATGCTTACTAATGTTCACAATAATTCTAGAAATGGAAAAAGAGAAAGAGACCACCACATTGTAAACCAGTTAAGAAAAATTCAAAAATAGTTGTGAAGAATTTTGATCACCCTACAAAATAATGCAAAAAAATCACTTGAACCAAATTTTGTATGATCTTGACTAAGAGACCCTGTTTTTAGGGTAACTTTGATATTAATATGTGACCTCATTGGCATGTAGAATTCATTGATAATAGACTCAATAATCAATATGGGTATGTAGTTAACCACAAAATGTTTTCAATGAGGACTTATAGTTCCATAAAATCATAAAAATAACTCAAAAAGGGTTGTAATTTTCTTTTGGTGAGTATATGACCACGACTTATAATAGGTTGGTCCTATGTAACTGACATGGATCATAATTAATGCTTAGGTGTGATTATATGATTGTCAATAAGTCATGTAGGGTATAGGTTTGGGGCCTCTTAAAGGGGATTTTTAGGTTATTAACAATGTGTTAAACTTAGGGAACACATTTAGTGAAGAGTGTGAGGAATATTATTATAGTTCTAGAGTAATTTGTATAGGCTCAATGGCTTTTGGGATGCATGGATATAGGTTAAATGATATACAATGTGTTAAACTTAGTGAAAAAATTTAATGAAGAATGTGAGGAATATTATTATAATTCTAAAGTAATTTTATATGCTTGGTGGCTTTTGAGATGCATAGATAAAGGTTAAATGGTGCACCTAGGCCCAAATTACCATAAAAATGTCAAATTTGATAAATGTAGTAACAATTTTATAATAGCTCGAATTCACCCAAGAAAAAAGAATATAAATAACATGTGAATAAGTTTTAGTGAGGAAAAATGATGAGTTTAGAGTCATAATATATATACATATATATGGGACAAAAAACCCAACAATGTTGAAAGGGTTGAAAGTGTAGTAAGTGTCAGAGAAAACAAATGAGTTTTCAATAGAAAATGACAAGTCAAAATAGTGAAGAATAGGAAAAGGGAGAAAAAGACCATATTAAGTTTAAAATAAATCAATAGAATGATAGTAATGTAAAATATAAATTAAACTTGTTAATGATTAAAGAGGTATCTTGCCTTCTCATTGAAGGGAGGATCACTTGGTTTGGGTTCCTCCTCCTTTGGGATTCTTCTAGCTAAATTTTGATGGTGCAGTTAGAATAAATCCAAGTGTTTTAGGAATGAGATGTTTGATCAGGGAGTGCTTAGGGTTGATGATCTAGGAAGTGTCCTAAAAATATGTCAATGTGTCAAATAACGAAGGTGAGGCTCATGCTTTGGTTATTGGTTTAGAGTTATTTGCAAAATCAAGGATTGAGCGAGTGATCATTTGAGGGGAATAAATGGTTATGTTACATGCCCTTATAAATTTCAGATCTAAGATTCGGAGAGTTGAGAACATTCTAGGAAGAGTGTATCTTTCAATTAATTTTTTTGGGTCATGGAATGCATCGCATTATTTCCAAGAATAAAAATGCTTAAATTTATTTTATAGACAATTTTATCATTTTGTAATTAAAGGATGTGATCACTGATAATAGTTTTGAGAGATGGCACAACTTAAATAGTTTAGGAGGTTTTTTTTTATGGGGTTATCCTTCCCCATAACCACAAAACCCCTTCTTTTAGTCCCTACCAAGGCAGGATACTATAGGAATCACTTTATGATTACCTATATAGCTCTCGACCAATTAGAGAGCTTGAAATACATATCCCAATAATATTTAAAAGTTTTGACTAAAGCCTAGGACATGAATATTTACATATTCCTTTAGGCCTTATTTGGGAATATTCTATGGAAATTAATGCAGGTGCATAGTGGCCATTATGGATTCCAATGATTTATGAGTTTTTGGTACTAACCATATATAGTTCCATATGAGAAGTATAAATTTTGAAGTTGGTAGAGTTAAAAACACAAGGCAATATGTATGTGTGACAAGACAATCTTAGAGAGTTATATGGTGTGTAAGGATAATAGATTTTAAAAATATTTTTATTAAGGTAATAATTTTTTTTAATTTACATTCTCAACCTTAATACAATGTGTATGTTATTCACCTATGATTAGCATTGGTAATGACTCATTTGATGGTGAACTATTCTAGTAAACTATCAACTTCCTAAACAAAAAATCTAATACTCTAGATAAGCCAATAGCCCACAAGGTGACCTTTATGAGACTCATATCCATGAGACTATTGGCTTGGATGGATTCCTTCAAGGTCTAGAGATCTTGAGATGTTTCCAAATGGAAACCCCTCATGACCTTGGTATTATAGTACTATTGACCTAACCTGAGTCCCCTATGGTCTTGGGTTCCTGATACCTTGCCACATGGTGACTTCTAAGGGATTCAAGGCCACAAGACTATTGGATTGGATAGGTTCCCCTATGAGCTTCGGCTCCCAAGACATCACCACATTCAAACCTTTGAGGCCCTCATGGTCACAATATTATTGGTTTACCTTGAGTCCCTCATGGTCTCAGGCTCCAAGTACATCACTATATGGTGACCTTTTAGGGTCTCAGGATGATTGGACTATTGACTGACCCTGAGTCCCATATAAACCTAGGCTCTAAGGAAATCACAATGTGGTAGCCGCTCAGGCCTTGGGGCCATGGGATTATTATCTTTCCCAGAGTCCTTTGTGGTCCCAACCTCCCAAGATGTCACCACGTGGTGGCCTCTTAGGTCCTCAGAGCCATGGGACTATTGGGTTACCCCAAGTTCCCCATGGTCATGGGTTCTTAGGAATTTTCCATGTGGTGATATCTTAAGGTCTCAAATCCATGTGACTATAGGCTTTCCCTGCATCCCTCATGGTCCTGAGCTCTTGAAATGTCACCACGTGGTAACCTCTTGAAGCTTATTTGCCACAACAAACTCTTTGCCACATTATTACTTTGGGCCTTATTTACAAATATTGAAAAGTTTTGGTTAAATTTTGGGACATGAATATTGGCATATTCCTTTTGGCCTTATTTGAGAATATTAAAAAAAATTGGCTAAATATAGGACATAAATATTGGCATATTCCTTTGGGCCTTATTTGGGAATATCCTATAGAAATTAATGCAAGTGAATGGTGGCCATTACAGATTGTAGTGATCTATGGGTTGCTAGCTCTAGCCATATATGGTTCCATATGAGTGGTATAAATTTTAAAATTGGTAGGGTTAAAAATTCAAGGTGATATTTATGCATGACAAGATAATCTTGGAGAGTTATATGGCATGTGCGGATAATAAATTTTAAAAATAATTGTACTAAGGTATCCAAATTTTTTAATTTATATTGTTAGTCTTAATACATTATACATGTTATTCACCCACAATTAACTTTGTTAATGGATCATTTGATGACAAACTATTCTACTAAACCATCAACATTTCTAAAAATAAAATCTAATACTCTAGATAATTCAATAGTCCACATGGCAACCTCTTAGAGCCTCACAACCATGAGACTATTGGCTTGCTCAGTCCCTTATGGTCCCAAGATCCTAGAACATTTTTATGTGGTGACCTCTCAGAGCCTTGAGATGATGGGACTATTGACTTGTCCATAGAGCTAGGGACCTTACCACGTGGTGACCTCTCAAGGCCTTAGGGCCATGGATTGTTGGCTTGCTTGGAGTCCCCAATGGTCTCAATATCCTAAGACATTACCACATGACAACCTCTTAGGGCCTTAGAGACATGACACTATTGGGTTATCCTAAGTTCCCTTTAGTCTCAAGTTATCAAGACTTCACCATGTGACAACCTCTCAAGGTCTTGTGTCCATGTAACTATTGGCTTGCCCTACATTCCCCGTGGTCTCAGGCTCCTAGAATGTCACCATGTGGTGACCTCTCAAAGCCTTGAGGTGACAATACTATTGATGTAGGTGTGTGGTGGCCATTATGGATTGAAATGATCTCTAAGTTGTTGGTGTTATCCATATACAATTTTATATGAGCGGTATGAATTTTATAGCTGGAAGGGTTAAAAATACAAGGTGATGTTTTTACATGAAAAGACAATTTTGGAGAGTTATATGGCATGTAAAGATAATAGATTTTAAAAATAACTGTGCTAAGGTAATCAATTTTTTTAATTTATATTCTCAACCTTAATACATTATACATGTTATTCACCCATGATTAACTTTGGTAACATCTCAATTAATGGTGCAATATTCTAGTAAACTATCAACTTTGATAAACATAAAAGCTAATACTTTGGATAAGTCAATAGTCCACATGGTGACCTCTTAGGGCTTCACATCCATAGGGCTATTATCTTATCTAGAGTCCCCCATGGTCCGAGGCTCCTGGGATGTTATGTGGCAACTTCTCAAGGACTTGGGATGATGAAAGTATTGACTTGCCCCAAGTCCCATGTGGTCCCAATATCCATGTGGTGACCTCTCAGGGTCTTAGGGCCATGAGACTATTAGCTTGGCCTTGATCCTTGCATCACCATGTGGTGACCTCTTAGGGCCTCATGGTCATAGGACTATTAGCTTACCTTGAGTCCCATGTGGTCTTGGACTATCTAGATGTCACCACATGGTGGCCTCTCATGATCTCAGGATGATGTAACTATAAACTTAGCCCAAGTCCTTGATAGCCCTGGGATCCTAGGATGTCACCATATGGCAACCTCTCAAGGCTTTAAGGCCATGAGACTATTAGCATGCATAGAGTCCTCTATAGTCTTGAGCTCTTGGGAAATCACCATGTGGTTACCTCTTAAGGCCTTAGAGCCATGGAAATATTAGGTTACCTCAAGTTCCCTATATTCCTAGGCTCCTAGGACTTCACACGACATCCTCTCAGGGTCTTGGTTCCACATAACTATTGGCTTGCCATGCATCCTTGTGGTCTTGGGCTCCCATAACATCACCACTTGGTGATATATCAAGACCTTAGGGCAATGAATCTATTGATTTGGCATGATTCCCCCATGTTTCCAAGCTCTTGGGATGTCACCAAATGGCAACCTCTTAGGGCCTATGGGCCATGGGGCTATTGACTTGCCTGAAGTCACCCATGGTCTTGAGCTCTTGGGATGTCACCACATGGTGGCCTCTCAGGGCTATGGAACTATAGGCCTCCCCCAAGTCTAATAAAACACTCTCTTTATCTAAATAATTTAGAGCCATTATATATTGTAGTTAATCCATCATTTCTTTCATATAGCATATAAAAACAAATATTATGTTGATACAGGGTGTTTTAAATGTTACAATCTATACAGGTACTAAATATAAAGGCCATATTTATGACTATGTTATCCATCTCTAAAAAATGTATTTTTGAACAAGATCATTTATAAGCATAGTGAATTAGCCAAACTATATAATATTTACAAGGGTTTATTAACTATAGATTCCCTTGTGAATGAGGGTAACAAAAAATAGTCTACAATATGTATTTTTCCTATGAATCACTTTTTGATTACCTACATAAATCTTGGCCAATAGTCCACATGGTGACCTCTCAAGGCCTCATGAGTATAAGATTATTGGCTTGGCTAGAGTCCTCGATAGTCTCAACCTCCTAGGACATCACCATGTGGAAGCCTCTTGGGACCTCAAGATAATGGGGCTATCGGGTTACCACAAGTCCCTCATGGTCTCAATTTATAAGGAATTTTCCATATTCTAGCCTCTCAAGGTCTCAATTCCATGGTACCATTGGCTTGCCCTGAGTCCCCCATGGTCCCAAACTCTTAAAATGTTGCCATATGGTGACCTCTAGGGGCCTTAGGGTGACGAGACTATTGACTTGGTTCAAGTCCCCCATGCTCCCAAGATGTCACCATTTGGTGACCTCTTGGTGCCTCAATGCTACAATATTATTGTCTTGCCTAGAGTCTTTCATGGCCCTAGACTCCTAGGACTTCACCACATGGTAGCCTCCTCAGGTCTTGGGGCTAGAGACTATTATCTTTTTCCATGTCTAATAAAATACTCTCCTTATTTAAATAATCAAGAGACATTATATATTTTAGCTAATCCATCATTTTTTTCATATAGCATAGAAAATGAATATTGCATCGATATCATGTGTTTCAAATGTTGTAATCTATACAAACACTAATGACAAAGGCCATGTTTATGACTATGTTATCCATGTCTAAAATGGCTTTCTTAACAAGATCATTTATAAGCATAGTGAATCAGCCAGACTGTATGATATTTACAAGGGTTTGGAGGATATAGATGAGAGTGTACAAAAATAAGTGGAATACAATAGGTATTTTTCCTAGGGATTTGAAATTCATTCATGTTTGCAGATATGGTTTGATCCTTTTGTTGAGAGTGAAAGCATAATAAATAATGAAATTGTTTATAATGTATTCATAGGATCAGTATTGATGGAATAATTATTATATCCTTAAATAACATGTTTACTAATTTGACCAATTAGAACACAAATAAATGCCTTTTTCCTAATTTTACTAAAATACACATTTTAGCTATTACAAAACTACATATTTTCCTATGCACAAAAAATAATATTTTTTATTAGCCCAAAAGGCAAAGTTCAATCAATAGTTAAATCAATTTTTTTCCTTTCGTATGTAACATAATTAATTATGACTTCCTATAACATTTATCTTGATCGAAAATATGATTTTAATATAATTATGTTGTCAGCACATTTCAAGTGTTAATTTAATTCTCCCACATAACCTATATAAAAAATTTAATCTCATAATCAAGTAATTAATTATTATTTAAATATTTAATTTCATACATATATAATTTCCCCTACCTTATTAATTGGCATATTAATTATTATAGAAACTAATAATATGTGTGTCAATCACATGGAATTTATTGTTGTGTGCTAAGTGTACTTAAAATTAAATATAGTTTCAAGTGGGAAATTATATTCAATATCATCAAGATATCACCCAATGGACTTGTACAAGAAATAAATTAATGCATTTGCACCATTTATTTTTTTTCTCATGTCACAAATAAATCTGTGTACATAAGACACTACTTTACAGTATACTTTATCACTATTTTACTATGTTCAATTCCTATCTGTGTATATTATATTGTCAACTTTTCTTTTAAATTTGTCTATGAAAGTGATCTCTCTATCAAATTAATTTTCACCTTTTTATTATTTTTAAAATATTGATATGTCCATAGCAAGTTCAAAGTGGTTGATAATTATAACTACTTCCATATAATGTCTCACAATTTTTTCTGGATATAGAGAATCATTCATAATGTCAATTATATAATAAATACATAAATATGTTTTTTGTCAATAGCCATATCACATGTGAATATTGAAAAAAAAATGTGTTGTTACTAGATAGAGGACTTTAAAATAGGCTATTATATTATCATCTCTGGAGGTTACAATAGTCGTTTGTTCTAAAAACCAATACAGCATATTAGCAAATTGAAGGTATATACATTGTCATATGTTTTAGTCATGTAAAATTTGAAATTTTATAACTTTAGTATGTCTAAGACACCTAATCCATAGGTCCCCCTATTGGCTCACACAACCCTTCTAGGCTACTTCTTTCACTAATTCCTAGTCATCGAAAGCTTTTTAAACTTAGCTTTTTCAAACCCAGGCAGCCCTTCCAAGCCTATATCCATCCCCCCATGTCTTTTTCCCTTTGGATAATAGTTCCCAAATAGGATAGGAGCATTGGAACCCAAGGGGTCCTATTTTTGGCATTGTTATCCAAGTTCACTTTTTGTCCTAACGGTCAGATTCTTCTAGTTCTTTATCTTTTGCCTTGTTAGCCTAACATCAATTCAGATAACCCATGATCATTTATTTCCATATAAAATGAAATTATAAGTCCATTTAGAAGGTTTGGCACTCATTTTCAAGAGAGACATAAGAATACAATCAAGTACACTCAAGCACTCCTCCCTATTCTTTTCATACAACCTTCCAATATTATTCAAAGCCTACTCAAGTCATTGCCCCAGTCCTTAGCCAGGGGAAGCACATCTAATTTTTCATTCTAGTTGTATTAATCGTACACAAATTTCACTAATAACTTCAATGGGAGAACTACATTAGCTTGATCCCTCTTTCAAGTATTGGTATGGCAGCAGCATGCCCACATATGAGGTGTGAAGTGTGTCTAGTGTATCCTTTACACACTAACCCCTTATCTCTCTTTTCTAAGTTTGCATTCAAGTTCAAGCACTAGGAGATCCTAAGAGTTTTGAAGATTAAAATAGGCACACAATGAGCTCTATGAGGTCCCAGACCCCAAAAATTTAGTGGCATGGTAACACAAGCATTTTGAACATAACCCAAAAAGCTTTTAGCCTCAAGACAATAGCATTAAAATAAGATTATAGTGCCAAATAATAGGGTGTATTATTTTTGGCACTCCTATTTGATCAAGAAATGAAATCCAGAGACCTATTTCTTACTATTTCTCAGTCCTGCTCCTTCAGTATTAGACCTTGTCTTAGTCTAGATCAGCAAAAATAAGCTAAGTTTTAATCTCTCTCCCTACTGTATTTATAAAATGCAAAAATATTATCTATTTACACAAATAAGAAGGTTAATAAAATCATATTTATTCATTTATTTTCATTTCTCATCCCATTTATTATTTATAAATTAAACACCTAATTTCCTAAAATAAATAAAATATCTAGTGAACCCAACTTACTTCAAATTTTTGCATAAAAACCCTAGGGATAATTATTTCTAATTTTTTGCAATATTTTCATGATTTTTCCTAAATTTAAAAATCAGATAACTATAAATTAATTGAAATATTTTCAATAAATTCAACCAAACCCTAATTTACACATACTAGGTCCTATTTGCATACAAACACTTTCAAACCACTAGGAAAAATATATTGCTAATTTTAGAAATATTTTCAAAAACATTCTTAATTTTTAAAGCTAAATTATATAAATTCATAAAAAAAAAATCAAATTACTATACTATTTTCAAAAAAAAATCTTTTCAAACCCTAGTTGCATCAACTAATTCCCAGTTATTTTTCCAAGCTTTTTCCAATCATTTTCTGCATTTTTAGTTAAAAATTTAACTCAAAAAATCAATATCAAATTCAAAAGTTCATAGTATTTTGCAAATAATATTTTTGAAAAATACCTAGTTGCATGTACTAACTACTTTTTGCTTTTTGAGGTATCACCTTACATGTTGGATAACTCAGTATCCTTTTTGTACAAATTTCAATTCACTATTTTTTTTGGACTTTACATTTCTTATATTCAATACTTTTCCTTTCTAACACATTGCCTATTCAAACTTCTTATAAAACATTCAAATTGTTTTCCTACTTTACCAATGGCCTAATATACCAATTTTGATGAGATTGATAAAAGAGAACTTTAAGAACTCTTAACTAAACATCCAAATCTACAAGATGACATGCTTAGAATTCTTCAAGAAGAACAATAAAAAATGAACAATGGTTAGTCTTCTCAAACCAAAGATCCACCAATTGCAAATGACACTACGAGGGCAACTATGTCTCAATAACCCCCTATAGTAGCCCAACCTTCTTCTATACCACTAGCTACAGCGAGTACATCCCTAACTCCTAATGTGGTAGCCCTTATGTAAAAGATAAGATCTCTTCATTCCAAGGTGCAACATCTTGAGCAAGGTATTTATAGACCTACATAGGCATCAGATTCTTTTAATTTAATGCATACACCATTGGCATGTCACATTGCTTCTACACCCTTGCCACAAGGATTTTTTCAACCCAAGCTTACTCTTTAAGATGGCAAGGGTGATCTAGAGACACATCTGAGAGATTTTCATGTAGCATTTTTGTATTATGTACCTAATAACTGTCTACTTACCAAAAAAATTCCATGGATCCTAAATTATTATTCCTTAGAATGGTTTTATAGTCTATTGAATCAGTCGATCATGACATTCAATCCTTTAATAGACATGTTCCTAGCACATTTCAGTATCACATTGGTGATAAGCTTTCATATTCATAGATTACACATCAGAAACAAAGGTCAATTGTGCCTCTCATAGATTATGTTATTAGATACAATACTATTTTAGCTAAGTTAACTAGCCCCATGGCTGATCAAGAGCTATAGGACATCTTCAAATAGAGTCTTCTACTAGCACTGCATGAATCTATTTTATTCAAAATATTCTCTTCCTTCACTGAATTATGTCATACACTCAAAGGAAGATAAGTCAAGATAATTTCAATGGGAAAACTCAAGTATTCAAGTATCTTAGACACAACTAATAAGAATAAAATCAAAGTCCCATACAAGGTCAAAATTAATGATAATAAGAATCAAAATCAACCAATAGTTAATGCGGCTTTCAAGCCCCCTCAACATGTGGTTTTATCAGCACCTCCTCATCAGGGATTTACCAATCTACCAACTCCTCTAGCTAGGGTTTTACAATAGTTATTAGAATGTAAATTCATCACTCTTCCTCTTATTCAAGAAGTAGATCCAATAAAGCCTCTTCCATGGGGATATGATCAACATGCATTCTATGATTTTTATAGTGTACTAGGCTATACAAATAACAGATGCATTAGTTTATAACATAAGATAAAAGATTTGATTGATGATAATCTACTTGATCTGAGCACTTTAGTTGAGCCTCCAAAGGTAAAACCAACATAGGATAAAGCTTTGAAAATCTTTGTAGATCTATTTCCATTGCATTCTAAATAAGAGCAAGGAGACACATCAGGTGTTCATCATACATACCAGGTACCTTCAATTGAGTCACATCCTTTGAGCGGTATAATAGGGATGTATGAGTATAGATTTATAGCTAGGCCTTAGATATATTTTTTAGATCATGAGATTGTGGAGGACAATACAGGTTACAATGCACTATTTATTAGAGCACATATTCAAAATTAGCCTATTTGTAGTGTACTCATCGACAACAGTTCTAATCTTAACATGTGCACTTTCACACTTATACAACATTTAGGTTATTCAGAGTAGGATATCACTCTGAAAAACATAGTTATTAGTGGTTTTAGAGGGAATATATAGAGTTCACTGGGTGAGATACTACTTTCATTATAGTTTGGTCCTACATATATGGCCACATCATTAACTATCTCTCCTAGTGTAGCATTTTTTGACATATTACTTGGTCAACCATGGATTCAAAAACTCAGGTCAATACCTTTTATATTTCATAGATGCATGAAATTCATTCACACTAATCAAGTTATTACATTTGATAGGGTTCCTTATGAGTCACCACTCCCCACTTTAGATCCATCTACTAGCTTATAGTCACCAGTTCCAGTTCTTCCACCTATTTCAATTTCTACTCTAGTTTTAGTTCAACTACCAATTTAGAGTCAAACACAGTTATGGCATACATTTCTAGTACAGAGGGTTTATACACCCCCATAGTCATAAGATTCTAGACAGCTTCTAGCTACAATGTTCACACCTTGAGAAGTCACATTATAGTCTCATACACACATAAAGCACATATTCACAAATCTTCTTCTCTTACTTTTAGATGGGTCACTAAGAGCCCTATAGTTGCATCCACTCCTTAGAGTTATAGGGGGACCCACATTTATTTTCCACTTTAGATATTTTAGAACAGTTACAACATACACAAATTTCAACTACACAATCTCAAACACTCCATTGTGCCTCACAATCAAACATGATTCCATTATTTGATATAGGACACCATGATTGGGGGTCTCATTCGATACTCATTGAGTAGTATTACTTATTTTCATCACTGATTGTATATAAAAAATTTATTTCTTTATTGTACATAGTTCAAATATTTTCAATAATACAAAAATAAATATAACACTTCAAAAACACAAAAACATTCAAATATATCAAAAATACCAAAAATAGTTTGATTGTATGCATCATCCATGCTTTACATTGCTACTATCATGTTAGGACTTACATTTTTTGTTTCATGCTATTATATGTCAATTTTCTACATTACTATGCTTCACTTGATCTTCTTTGAGTGTGTGCAGTAAATAAATAGCTACTT
The DNA here is from genome assembly GCA_037957365.1 of Torreya grandis. Lineage (NCBI taxonomy): Eukaryota > Viridiplantae > Streptophyta > Pinopsida > Cupressales > Taxaceae > Torreya > Torreya grandis. The sequence goes on from JARHVA010001646.1 coordinate 2,046,079, forward strand.
GATTGCTTCATTCTACCCATAGAGAGGACACTCTTACTTCTATATTTGAGACACACATTGATATACACACCCACTGGGGGCATCTTCTACATGACTACACCATCTAATTTATGTCATTCCTACACTACACACTCTAAGTTATCATACCAATGCACATTCCTTACTAAGATTACACAAATTACTACATCGATATTTCATTAGTACCTAGCACTTATGTATTTCTTAGCATATACCTAGTTTTGTACTACACATGTTTTGCATACTTTCATATTTGTTTTGATTAGTTAGATGTGTTTGTATCTTCCAGTTCTTACTCTTTCTTTCATTTATTGCTTAACATAGCTTGTGTATTGCATTTCCAGTTCCAGCTTCTCTCTTTCTTGTGCCTTAGGACATTTGCCAATGTCCTTTTCTTCTATTCATGTGTGTGCCTTAGGAAAACTACCAATGTCCTTTATTTTTAATCTTTCATGTTCTTGTGGCCCTCATACCAGCTTTTCTTATTCACTTGTATGTGTATGTGGCATTTGAACATGCCTTCCATGCTTGTCTTCTAGTTTGAGGGACATGTGCTCATGTCATTTGTTTGTATGGCCCCTTGGCCACCCTTGTATGCTTCTTGCTTCTTAATTTGTATTCTTGTTTTCTTGTTTGTTCCTCATTATGTGCAATTTCATGATTCAAATCATGTATTTATCTTACTTCTTGGATGTCATGATGGACATCATGTTCTATCTCTCCATGATTACTAACAAACTAACAACTAATATCTAACATTACTAGTCTAGTTTAGTATCATGTGCATGCTTCCACATTTTTATATCTATCTAGGCATACCCCTATTGATCTAACAATCTATCAATTCAAATATTGTTATATCTTGAAACATCTTGTCAAATATTCAATGTTATATCTTACATCTATATAGCTTAACACACTTATAGGACTCCTTTTCTTCTAAGGGTAGTCATTGCAGGTTCATCATTCCTACCCTCAGAAGAGGGGGAAATAAATAGGGGTTTTTTTAGAGAGATCAAAGTTCATACAATGCAAAATAATAGCTTTCATAATACTTAGTATATAATCTAGAGGTCAAATCGGTCAAACCAGAGTAGAAAAATAGTGATAGTTTCATATCTCAATTTTCACATTGGATAACAACATAAAAAATGTATATTAATGCTAAACATAGGGGTGTCCACATTTTGGTGCTCTTGTATAGGTATAAAAACACTCAAATTTTATATAAATAGGCAAAAAGTTCAGTTTAGGGATAGTTTTAGCAGTTCCAAATTAGTTAGATTCAGCCATTTTAGTATAGTTTTCTCAAATATAGTGGGTTATCATGTATAGCATGATGGTTCTCACTTTCAGTTTAGATTAGGTAGTTGACATAACTTTCAAATAAAAATCCATGCTCCAAACATTAGTGATTGGGGGTAATGTGTGTGGCACATTGATCTTTTTTCTTTTTGAGTTCAGTTTATTCCAAGCATTATCATTAATTACATGCCTTACTCCATCTATAGGTGGTTGGCATCACATTTGAGTTAAAATTTCATACGAGTTTAGCTTTTTTAGTACCCAAGTTCCTAAGTTGGCTTTCACATAAGCTTTTTGCATCAGTTTTAGAGAGGCTTTCATACAAGCTTAACCTCCATCTTTCAAATGGCCAAGAATGGCCTAGTTTATAGCATCTATTCTAGTTATCCATGCCACATTATCAAGATTCCTAGAGCATCCATGGGCTTCAAGATCCATCTCATATGACATCTATTCTATACTAGTATCACTTCTTAGCTTCACTTAGTGGGCAACAATGGAGCCAAAGGTCTAGCTAACCTTTGTATTCTTGAGCCACCTATTCAGAGGGATTAGACACACAGTCTAGACATCAATTATCACATGCATGATTCATTAACTTCAAATAGTTGGTGATGATGGAGCCAAAGGGATAGCCTTTTCATTCTTGAGCCACTTTCTGAGGAATTGAGCATTCAACTCCATTCACAATATTACTCTTGATTCAACACACACTCAGGATCATCTAGCATCACAATAAGTTTTATATTGGTTCCCATACCTGGTGAGGTATATTTGTTCATTTATATTCCTCTTAATCAACACTTATACATTCTTATTTTAGATATAGTGTATCTAGTAAGAACTAATCTACTTTATGTTTTCACTATAAATTCACAATTCATAGTGTGCTCTCTCTATGCACATCTAACATCACACAACTTCATGAGTTTCACCCTTATACGTAAGTTCAGGTATGATTCTTATTTTCATTTATCCTATTAGTGTAGTCATGTAAAATGTAAAATTGTACAACTTAAATATGGCTAAGACACCTAATCCATAGGTCCTCCTGTTGGCTCACACAACCCTTCTAGGATACTTATTTCACTGATTCCCAATCATCCAAAGCTTTTTGGACTTAGCCTTTTTAGACCCAAGTATCCCTTAAAATCCTATATCCATCCCCCTAGGTCTTTTTCCCTCTAGACAATAGTGCCCAAATAAGATAGGAGCATTGGAACCTAGTGTGTCCTATTTTGAATGTTGTTCAAGTTCACTTTCTATCCTAACCATCAAATTCTTTTCATTCCTTATATTTTCCCTTGTTATCCTAATATGAATTCATTTAACCCAAGATCATTTGTTTCCCTATAAAATTCCATTCTTAGTCCATTTATAAGGGTTGGCACTCATTTTCAAGGGAGATGCAAGAATACAAGCAAGTACACTCAAGCACTCCTCCCTATTCTTTGCATACAACCTTCCAATATTATTCAAAGCCTATTCAAGTCATTACACCAATCCCTATCTAGTTGAAGCATATCCAATTTCACATTCTAATTTTATTGATCATACACAAATTGCACCAAGAACTTCAATGGGAGAACTACATTAGTTTAATCCCTCTTCAGAGTATTTGTATATAGGCAGCATGTCCACACATAGGGTGTGAAGTGTATATAGTGTATCCTTTACACAATAACCCCTTCCCTCTCTTTCCCAAGTTTGAATTCAATTTCAAAAACCAAGAGCTCCTAAGAGTTTTGAAGATTAAAATAGGCACACATCAAGCTCTGTGAGGTTTCAAACGCTAAAATTTGATATATTTCACCAAGATCTTTGAATAGCAACCATGCAATGAATGTTAAATTCCTATAGAGGTAGAATGAGAGGTCCAAAAATAAGAAGATTAAACAAATAAAATGTTTTCATTAGCCACTTTAGGAAAAAATAAAGTACATATAAGGTGAGACTAGGTAACCAAAAAGGTAAAACCCTAACTCACAATTATAACCCACTTAAAGGTAAATGACCCCTAATAACTTAATTAACTAACCTAAGTAAGCTAAAAATACATGTAGGTAAAACCACTAGGTGAGAAAAATCCTACACTAACACCCCCATGAAGTGTAACTTAGGTGGGTAGAAGAATTAGGTCCCAACAATGAGGCCTAATGAGATACCCAAGTATAATGCAACTCCCATAAACTAGGGTAAAGGAGAAAACCCATAGGAATAAAACTCCTCCGCAAAAGAAAGCAAAGAAGAGAAGAGGGCTAAAAATCCCCACTAAAGTCTATAATTGACTATAACCATCTAGTGTCCCCCAGAGGAATGCTCGAAAGTGACTATGAATCAAAAGTAGATGCAGTGAAGAGTGGATTACCCTGAAACAATGAGTTTGTCCACCAAGTCCCTGATGGATCTTCAACTAAAGTGTAATTCCTATGAAATGAATGATCCTCATATTGTGAGGTAGGTATCCCAACTACTCTATGATAATATGGTACAATATAAGTAGATGTGAAGAAGGTCTATGAAATCCTCTATAATTGTGGAATAGACTACCCAAGGTTTGATGTGTCTTGGATCAATAGACTGTTACCATGTAATGTCAAAAGTAGACTAGAGGTAGGTGGATCAAGAACTAACTCTTGAATATCTGGAAGGTGACAAGGATATGGTGGAGGTGTGTCCACTTCACTGTTGTAGTCATCTATAGAAAAAGATTTGTCAATATCATAAAGAAGCTCAAGCTTAGAAGTGTCATCAAGTACAAGTGAATCTAAAGAGGAATCTGAAGGAGAGTCAAGAGTAAAGTGTGAGAATCTATATATTCAAGTCAAATCATTGACCATTCCCATATCCAAAATAGTATCACTATGCAACTCCCTAATATAGACTAAATCTGGAGTAAATTCAAATCACATGCCCAGACCAATGTGACTGATTCGATAGACTGATAAGAGATTATTTGAGAGTGAAGGTACACTTAGAACATTATTGAATTTTCCATCACTCACTTCAATATACCCTCTCTCAAGAACCTTTTTAGAAGTGTTGTACCCAATTTTATAGAGGATATGTCACATGGTTCCAAAAAACTAAACTCAATCTATGAAGAGGCCATGTGATGTGAAGAACCAAAGTCAATGATCCATGTAAGAGGAGTTGGAGGCACAACTATAACTAAATATTTTCCCTTATGTTTCCCCTTGTTATTCTCTTTTGCCTTTTCTTTGCTAGATTTGTTTGCCTTAGTGGATTTATGGGTTGATGAATATGGTTTGATAGAATATGTAACACCTATGTTATTTTGAATAAGAAGGCTAGTAAGGTGGTCAATTTGTTTCTTCAAACATTTACTCTCATCATGCTTACCTAAGCAATGCCCACATTTAATCCAATATTTCTTAAGCTTATTATTGGAAGAAGAAGTCACATTGATTGATTTGGAGGTGGAAGAATTTTCACCCTTCTCAACATTTTTCTTACTCGACTTTCTCTCTGCTGTTAGAAGCCTTATTTTTCTCAACAAGAAATTCATGAGATTTAGATGACTTCATTGTGCCTATCTATATCAACTTATCTTGCTCCTAAATTAGGTTGGTAATAAAAATATCTATAGAAGGCATCTTCCATGTGGTGTCAAGATCACTCTTAGTGCCATGAAAAGTGGACACAAATACAGAATATTTAGGACCTAGTTTGGAGAGTATTGAAGAAACAAGTTGTTCATCTTTATTATTAATTCTAAATGATTTCAACTACAATCTCAAAAGTTTGAACTTGGTGAAAAAATCTTGAAGAGTGTCAAAGTCATCTAGGCTCAATCTAATAAGCTCATTTTCTAGCTCATGTCCTCTCATCACATCCTGCACTCCAAAGAACTTGGTGAGTTAGGCCCACACTTTAGTAGGTGTTTTGGTAGATTCAATGTGAAAGAGTAGATTTAGGGGGATGGAAAGACATAGTAGTCCACAGACTTTATCACAATAGTTAAACCATTTTATTTTTGCTCCAACATCAGTAGATTCAGTCTTAGATCCATTATAATTTGATGGTAACCCTTATATTTCAAGATAATTTCTATTATAGGTTTCCATTCATGATAATTAAATGGTGTAAGTGGACTTATTGAGAATGCATCCATAGTGCAGAAGTAAGTATTACTGAAATAAGTAAAAAAGTGATACAAAAAAAAGAAAGACTGAATGCATAGCAAACATACAAGTACCCCCTTTGAAATATCAAGAATAACCCCTCCTAAATGTCTCAAATACAAGAAAACTCATATAAATGTTGGATTCAACTAAAAATGCATCTTGAGCAATAAGTGTGTAACTATAAAGAACAAGAGGAACGTTAGATACAACTAGTAATGTGTTTAAGAGTGTGAAAAAAATGTATAGCTATAGAAGGCCCAATAATAGGTCCAAAGTGTAGAGCATAAAAAATAATCACTTCTAAATAAAATGGCACCCAAAAAGGAGTTACCGATCAAAATTTATGGCACTTACAAGTTATTACTGCAACATATTCCTAGACACTTATGTTTTTTTCACCAAAAATCCAAAAAAGGAAACAACTTAAGTCTATTTCTTCTTTACCTTTCACCTAAAATTTGATGGCTTCTAGAATTTCATGTGCTTACTTACTCGAGGTTCTGAACAACTTCAACTTTAAGTTCTTAAATTACTTCAACTTATAAAAAGTTATAAGCAATTGACCCTAGAAAACCTATTTACTTCTTCATAGTGTATTTTGGGTTCTTCAAGATATTTTACTTTGGAGTTTCAAAAAACTATAACTTATGAAATAAGTAATGAGTAATCGACCCTAGAAACCCTGAATGAGTCTAGCGAGAAAGTACTCAGGGTTGAGAAACTCGATTACTTATAAGTTGTCACCCTTAAGAAGCTTGATTACTTATAAGTAGAAGCACTTGAGAAACCTGATTTGGTCTATAAACAAGTAGTCAAGTAGTTAAGGTTAAGAAACTTGATTACTTATAAGTTATCACCCTGGAGAAACCTGATTACTTCCAAGTAGAGGCACTCTAAAAACTCGATTAAGTAACAGCACTCTAAAAACCCGATTTGGTCAGTGAGTGAGTAGAAGCACTTCAAAAACCTGATTTGGTTAGCGAGTAAGTAGAAGCACTTCAGAAACCTGATTTGGTCTATAGAGAGTAAATTGGGGTTTGTAGGCTGGATTATTTCGATCGTACAAATGATGACTAGATAGAAGAAATCAATTTTTTTTGGAAAATCTATGAACTTTCTCAGAAAACTAAGAATAACCTATTTTATATCTCAAAAAACCCACAAAATATATGCAAATGAATTTTTCATCAAATGCCTTTTGACATGAGTTTCAAGGCAATTTTCAAAAAATGCCTCCAAGGTCAAAAATGGTGACCGTACAGTATGAAAAAATAGCAATGTGAATGCAAGAGGATCTTTCCAAAGGAGATAAATGCATGAGGATATCAGAAAAACTCTGGTACCATGATAGATTTTGTCAATATCTCTAAATAGCAGCCACGTGATGAATGTCAAATTCTTGTAGAGGTAGAATGAGAGCTCCGAAAACAAGAAAATTCCATAAAGGAAATGTTTGCATTAGCCACTTTAAGAAAAAAGAAGGGTGAGATTAGGTCACCAAAAAGGTAAAACCTTAACTCACAATTATAACCCACTTAAAGGTAAATGACCCCTAATGACTTAATTAACTAACCTAAGTAAGCTAAAAAGACATGTAGGTAAAACCACTTGGTGGGAAAAAGCCTACACTAACAAAATTTTAGTGACAAGGTAACATAGGAATTTTAAACAAAATATAAAAAGATTTCAACCTTAGGACAACAGCGTTGGAATAGGACTACATCACTAGACAGTAAGGTGTCCTATTTTTAGTGCTCCTATCCAACCAAGAAATGAAGTCCAGAGACCTATTTCTGACTGTTTCTCAATCTTGCTCCTCCAAGTATCAAGCCTTGTCTCAATCCAAATCATCTAAAATAAGCTAAGTTTTAATCTCTCTCCCCCTACTATATTTATAAAAGGCAAAAATACTATCTATTTACACAAATCAATAGGTTAATAAAAGCATATTTATTCATTGATTTACATTACTCAACCCTTTTATTATTTAGGAATTAAACACCTAATTTTCTAAAATAAATAAAACATATATCTATATTTTTTTTTCATAAAAGCAATGGACTTGAGTCTTAAAAAACACAATAGGATAAATAATGAAATATTAGATATATTGATCATTGTAGAGAGCTATGAACCAAAAAAAAGACATGATACAATAACACTGACCATGCTTTATCTAAACACCACCTTTCCTGTAGTGTATAGTTTTACTATAGTGTTGGTGATTGTCTATTTAATACATTTCACATGTTTTTTACATTTTCAATAAACACCCTTAGAAATCAAAAACAAGATTATCAACCATTTCTTAAATCAATTGCATATTAATGATCCAATTGTAATTAAATTGTATGAACTAGAATTAGATTCTTATGAAATGTACATATTACATGGAATACATGATACTGAAACATATTTTTATAGAAATTGTTTTATGGGAGACATCTTCTATATACATTGGCTAGTTAGATGGCTCAAAATACAAATATGCATATGGCCCTTTACAAGGAAAAAAATTACCTTTGATTAAATGAATAATGTCAAAAACTTCCATACTCGATATTGTTTTATGATACAAATATTATTTGTGGCCATTATGCATCACTATACTACAAAATTATAGTCAATACACTATGTCATCGACACACATTTGACTGTTTAATATGTGTAAATAGATGGAGCCATATTGGATAACCATTTCTCCAAAAATAGAAATCAATAAACTATATAGGCTTACTCTGTGTAGTTGTGATTGTGGCGATAGCTTGTTCAATTTGATTTGATAATTGACATATTTAGAATTCAACATACAATGTTTATGTTGTTATCTCACACATTAATTTTACAATGCAATACTATGCAAGGATAAAAAATCTCTATGTTTTATAGAAACAAAATTAAGGCCTAACTTAATGCAAAACATGATTAGAATTTCAAACTGGCAGACATACATTGTAAACTTTGGAAATACCTTTAATGAAAACAAAATTATAATAGGTGATTTTCACTTTGATTGGATATCCATAGTTATTAATTTAGAGATTCATATTTGGTCAGCTACTAGTGCATATATGGTGAAGACGTATAAGAGATATTTACAACCCATAAATAGTTATAATGTAAGCTTCTTTGAAATAGATATAAACCATATACACTATGATCCATTGATAGGCATTGTCAAAATGCAATAGTTGTTCCTAATTATAATAGAAAATAAATAGCATTGAACAAGATAGGTACAACTCCTCATGATTTCAAACAAATTAAACAAAATATGGAAAAACATACATGAAGAGAATCTATACAAGACATTTAAGAGAAAACAAGCAATACATTGAGAAAGACAACATTAACATCTTTTTGTGTCTTGAAATGTATTTCATAGAATAAATAAAGTAACACAATAAATAAATTCATAAAGATAGACTACACACCAAAACATGTGTGTCCAATGTGCAGCCAATTACACTTCAACTATAACATTACAGATTTCAAGCAATCAGAAAAATAAACATAGGTGAAATTGTCAAAGTCAACTGAAATAGTGGTAATAATAATATGATTTAGAAGCAATAATTCATTATAAAATGTGATTTTTCTAAAATTTGCATCTCTTGCACACATTTGGGTGAACATGCTTTTGACATATGTCAAAATGCTAATAGATCTTGAAGAGTGTCTTATTTCATTATAAATTACTTTTGCATAGATTAAGAAACTAGGATATTAAAAAATGTATATTGGATTAATCAGGGCAATCATCAATGTGCCATCAAACACTGACATAATACAAAAATCATTACCACACTCAACAGATGAAACATCTACAATTATTTTTGAACTAAAGAGAAAATTAAAATACAAAAATGCATACCAAAAAGGAAGGGTTCATCCAAACATAATCATGATTTATTTATAACACTAGTGTAAGAGAATATTGTATTGATTACAAAATATCAGAATTACAAAAGATTGAAAATAATTACTACATATTAATAACAACATGAAATGATACGTAACAAATACTTCGGCAAGTAGTGAAACAACAAGTGAAGAAGATAATATTCTCACTTTGACCATGCTTCATGGATTTATAGATTAAAAATGCATTCATGATCTATACGATAAAATTATCCAAGTTTCACTAGTAGAGTGCCAACAACAACTTGGAATTTTTAAAGATAAGTGTGTAGAGGAAATGAACTTCCCAACCATTTTTTATGGGGAGCCACGAAATGAAAAAACATAACAACTAGATTTTCATATGATAAAATTGTTCAATGGGAATTGCAACATAATAATCATGTATTTTCATATCATATCACAAATCATTTTTTCAAGGCAATGAAAATTATAATTGACTAGGTGATGGTGATAATGTGGGTGAGAATTAGAAAAGGGCAATTAAAAGGAATAAAACTTGTGTCAAAAGATGTCAAGAATAGATCAAAACTAGAAAAAATATTGAAATCTAATATTGGATATATCAACCTCAAAAAAATATGAATATTACCAAATTATTTATAGCAACTATAAAAAACACTTTTACAATGATTTGTTAGTTAGGACTGCCAACGTTCTTTGTTACATTATTAAGTGTTGAATATTATTGGGATCCACTTAAAAATACATTGTCTAAATTGTATAATAGCCATCTAAAATAGCATGGAACAAAAAAAATCAACATATTTAATATAAATGATCATGCTTGCTTAATTTCAAAATACATGTTATATGTACACAATACTATGCATATAGAATAAAGGTGATGCTGACAATTATATGCAAAGATGAATCTTTTTTTGGGTGATTACAAGATCATGTATTAGTTAAAGAATTCTAGAATTGAGGAAGTTAGGACAAGAATTTTATGTTGTGAATATAATTTATATTGATTTACGGAAAGGATAAAAATTCAGGCATTACAAGCTTCACTGATAACTACATAACTTGTGATGCAAATATTCTTGATTAAAACATAGTAAAATTACACAAACACTGACATACCAGAAATTGTAATAAAAATCAAAAAACACATTATAGATATAATTTTCCTATTCCACCAATGCCAAGAATAATTATCCTTGAACCATTTACAAAGTAAAATAACTTGGCCACTAAAAATTCATTACATATCTATGCTAGTTTGGAAAACATACACTATGAACATTCTACAACATTTGACAGGTTTTTAGCATAATTACAAATAGATGAAAGAGAATACATAGAAGAAATACAAATCACAATTACACAATCAATAATTTTCTTGAAATAAAATCCATCACATGCATGGACAAACATCTTTTACAAAAAAATACCACACTTATGGAAAGTAAATATAGATGCATAATTTATGTTCAATGCCTATGTTACAACATCTTATTGTACATCCTACATGACAAAACTCAATAATCAATGACAAAATCATTTTCTCAAATTTACAAATAGAAACAACTTACAAATATAGATCTTATACATATGATATTTAACCTTGTAAACACATTGCTTAATAGACAAAAATGTCAGCTCGATAGGTTGTTCACATAGTTTTGTCATTTTCATTGAATAATTGCTCTATAAAATGCATATTCATAGATACAAGTCCATTAGATGATCACACATTAATTATAAATCCTTAAACACTTTTTTCCCATGAACTTGATGAATCAAAAGATGTTATAGGCAAATCTATAATAAATTACTATGTTCAATAGCTAGAAGCACTAGCCAAAGTTTGACTTGTTAACTTTTATCTGAATACAGGAAAAATGACACAAAAGTTCATGAAAAACAAAAACCCCATGTTATAATACACATCAATTAAAATAAAAATCTATGTATTGAGAATCATTTTAGATAAAAACTATTTTTATATATTCCTTTCATAGGAAACAAAAACAATACGAAGCATGGTTTTGAAACATAGGATTCTGCATATGCTTTACATGAAAAAGATATCCTAAAAAATGAAAATAGATATAATTATTACATAAAGTCTATCTGAGGAAACATCAATGAAATTGTTTATGATGTTTATTTCAAAAATAACAATGCCCAACCAACAAATTTTAATGCCGAAGACAATGAATTTGCCTACAAAGACTATGACCTAAAATATGATTCAAATTTTTTCTAAGAATTAGGTAAAAAGAAATACGAAATGAAGGCTTTTAAAATATCCAAACACCCATTTTTTTATAAAAATTCCTATTATTAAATAATAATATCTTTGAACAAAGAACAACAGGCAATCATGAAACACATAGTAATGAAAAAATGCATCAGCACCAATTTACTTATTTTTTATAGGACGTGCAAGCATAGGCAAGACCTTCACAAAAAAATTGATATATAAGATGTTGATACATTTATATAACAGGTTTATTGACAATGACCCACTTAAGACAAAAAAATTGATACTAACATACACTTAAAAAGTAACATACAATATTAGATTAGTGACACTACATTTTTTTTCCTTTTTCCTTTTAACAAATATAAAATTATTCCACTTAGTTCTTAAATTAATGACACATTATCAAAGCACTGCAGTCAACTACAACTCATTTTCATAGATGAGATATCATTGGTAGGCTCACGATCTTGTATTCAATAGACAAAAGGATCTGATATATAATACATATTTCTACACCGTACTTTACAAATTTTGATATGATTTTATGTGGAGAATTTTATCAAGTGAACCCTATACATGATTATTTGATCTTTAAATATCCACAAATAAATGATTAATTGATTCCATATGAATTTTGGAAAAAACATGTAAAAAATTATGAATTATAAATAGTAATGCATAAAAGTAGCAAGGACTTTATATTAGTTCTTAATCATTTTCACAAAACATCTCAAATAGAAAATGACATAGCCCATATCAATTAGAATTATTTACGACTAGCTCCCAACAGTCTAACATTCCCATATATATTTTATAAAAATGATGATGTAAAAAAACATAATTATATAATGTTATCAATTGTTATAGGAAATAGCATCGTTGTCCATGCCATAGGTGAACAAGAAACTGGATATGAAGGAAAACAATCATGTCATTATTCATCTATGCTTGTTCCAGTCATCATCTTGAAACCTAAGATGATAGTTTAAATTTATGTTGGTAATTATGACATTCAAGATGGGATGGTCAATGGTTCAAACATGACATTTAAAACCCACACAATTGTAAATGATATGGACATGGTATGGACTAAATTCAATTATCCATGTACCGGCCATCACTGACACATAGAATATCTCACTTATATTATAGTTCCATTCTATAGGATTGAACATACATCTTCCATGTTGCTAAACCTATATAAAACACATTCAGAATGGCACTTGAATAATTCAAAACTAATTTCTAATACAACTTGCATGTGCATGAACAATACACATATATCAAGGGCTCATGATGGATGGCATTGCATATGACCCATTAAAAATCACACATCATGGGCTAACATATATGACATTGTCATAGTGAAATTGATTGAGTCATTGTACTTGTTATCCCCTTCAAAAATGGTGAATTTCAGCATTAAGGAAAAGATAACTACATAAATATTATGCCTATAAACTAATGTAAAATGGAAACTAGAAAAAAATCTGCATGATTTAAATACTAGTAATCATATTCTCATCTCATCACTAAATACAAGAATCTTACATACACATATGCAATATGTTCTCAATGATCATGATATTATGTAGTCAAGTATATTGTGTTTGTAAGAGACACACATTAAAAATATCATATTGAGCAATTTGATAGAACATTTCCATTACATTTGAATGCATCATCTTTTAGAATCATGATTTGTATAAAAAGAGACTTCTCTATTTCAAAAACAATGTAATACATGAGGCAATGATATCCACCAAACTGTTATTGTCAATTTGTATGCAACCTTGAATGCAATAATCTCAGATATTGTAGATATTATCGATGACATATTCATAGGTGCACATAGAACATAAAATAAAATTATATTTGAAAACTTAAATGAGAACATTACAAAGCAACATATAAATTCAAAATTACTAGAACAACACATGGCAAGCCATAAAATGCATTTTTTTCTAAAAAGACAAGATGTGTTATCTATACCTATTATTAATCACATATGGTCAAATGTTGCAATACAAGAATAACACAATTTTAAAGTAGATTTATATTGGAATGATCAAGACATTGTTTCTTTGGCCTTATGTGACACACATTTGCATTAATCTAAAACAAAAAAGACAAAATTCATGTAATAACATTTTTTTACAAATCGTTTTAACCATATTTTCCTTGTCAACATACATTTGCATACACCTATATATCTTACCACTCTATTTCTTTTTCTAATTCCATTAGATAATCATAAGTAAAATGAAGAGGAAATATGAAATTATTGAAGATAATCAAACATTAGTAGAAGAAGCAAAAATTTAAGAAATAAAAACACTGTACCTCTTTCCAAAATCCATCTCATTTTTTACCTATATACACATACATCACACTTTTTTTGAAGCGACACACTAACTTCATTTGATTTTTTATTGATCAATGATTTGAATAGTTATAAAACATGATATGTTTTTGAATGTGATGTCCTTGTCACCTAAAAAACATTACTATAGATAAAACATCACAACAAATTACTACACATAGATGTCAAAGGTGAAATTACCGTTGCTCTTAACATGCTTGATATCCTTATCCACATACATGAACAAAAAATTGGCCCAAAAAGGTGATACATATTTTGCATTTTACTATATATCCCAAAACAAATTATGATCTTGGATATTGTGACACAATACTATTGATCAATGAATCCATTCTATCAGAAATCATATTACTTGTCTATACAAAATATAATTTCATCCTAGATTTCACAATCCACCAATTGGCAACTAGCATTGATGCCTACGTAATAGCCACAATTGCTGCAATTATCACATCACCTAAAATTTTGAAATGCAAATAAAAGATGGAAATACTAAACATGACACTGCAAAGGTACGCTTATACTCTTTTATTATACTTCACATTCTCAAATCTCTATTTTTACATTAGAAAATATAAACTATTCTCTTGACTTTGCAGTTTACCTATATAGAACTTTTGAGCCTATGTTCATTACAATTCAAGGCTAGAAAATTTCCAATGTACTTTTTCAAAAATATCGTTAGGAATCATAACCCTGAAAATGCTTTCAAAACCACTCAATCAACATTCATCACACTATTTAAAGCTAAAAAATTTGTCCAAAAATTGTTTGCATTGTTACACGTAACAATAGAGGTATGTTACATGATCTGACTAACACTCAAGTTCATAATCTAAATTTAATATTTCAACATGCAATTAAATTTGATATATTAAATTATAACACTTTCAATATAAGCTTTTCCAAGTTGAAGGTTCATTGATAATTTCCAATATATATTCAATGCCATTCTAGCTCACTTGCAACAATTGTAGTTGCATAATTCAACCAACACAACCAATCCACACCATAAAGTTCAATAATTTTTCATGCAAATAATAAACTACATGTTCATATTTTAGAGATGCTATTGAAAAAAATCCTTCATGTATTCACACAAATCTCACATAATGACTACCTAGAAGATAAGGTGAGCACTATCTACTCTCCAAGAGGATTCTCATTTCAAGGAAAATCACTCTTTATAAACAAAAATTCATTCTATATGTTGAGGTATCAAACAAAAACTAAGGTATATAATCTACTTCTAAACTTTTTTTTCTCTTTTTCTAGATTTGAAACTACATGCCACTAACTAATTTCCACTCATTATCTCTCACTAAGTAGATAAACACTTTTAGTGATAGATACCTTCTTTGCCTACATGAATAAGATGAATAATTGCTAGCAGTACCACCTATGGAGAACTTGCATCTTATAGATATACTATGTTTTATTTATGTTACAAATGTAAATCACTTTTGTGAATCTACTCTTAACTTCACACCTCTTTATTTACCAATATTATTTAGATATATATCTTACTTCTTGAGGACTCACATGTCGGACATATGCTATGTTTCATTTTTGATATTGAATACTGTCATTGCTTTGTAATTATATTTTTCAATAAATAAAACTATTTTTCATATTTTGTAAGTTTATTTTTATTAATAAACACTTGCTTTGGTAGATATGCTAATTATGTTTGGTGAAAAATGTTCATTATATAGGACTAATGCTACCATCACTCGCATCTTGTATTCAGCTCTGTTAAAATTATCATTTTAATTTTTTTGTTTATCATTTATATCGATGTTTACTTGTTTTGATGTTGGAATTTTGCCATACTAACTATTAAAATAATTTATTTTACCTATTCTATGTTATTACTTCGATTTCAACAACACAAAAAATAAATGCAATATATTATTTGACACAAAAGGAGGGACTAGTCATGTCATTATTTATATTTTGATTTCATAATTAATTTGAGTTGCATGGCTTGTGTGGTGATATTGTGTATGATTTCATGGTTATCATTTCAATGTATGGGAGGTTATTATTAGTCTTGGAGGGATATCTTGGCTTCATTTTTAGTTAACTAGTTATTATCCTTTGTAGTTATGGCCAATCAGAGTGCTTTGTTTGATGTATTGGAAAATATGTAATAGTTTTGTATGAATAAATTGTAGGATTTTTAACTAAACATATAAAATATTATTTTTAATCCCTGTTCATTGGTTTAAATATTAACATTTTATTTTTGGCTTCACATCTTTCAAGGTCTTTACTTTGTTTCCTTTGCTTAATCATGATTGCTAGGTTTGATTGCATCCTTCTGCTTGCAACAATGGCAGCTTCCCATTACAGGGATGGGTGATGATATGTTTTTCAAGGTCTACCATTTTAAAGCATGGCCATAATAATTTAATTTTAATGTAGTGATTTTGTTACATGGTATCCATCTTACACATGCTTTTGATCTCCATGTGATGGTGTTGGAATGGATTTGTGCTCATGGTGCATGCATTGGTATGACGTTTTGGTGCAAGATAGGTTTTGGTTTTGGCAGTGGTACATGGTTTTGGTCACATTGTTCCCTAACTTTTTATTCATTCTATGAACTATATTTACCTTTGGTGTTTTTAATATTATTTGGGCTTGTCTTAAAAAACTAGGTTGTAGAATGTGGTGTGTTTGTGCCCTAAAATTTGGATTTAGCATAAGTCAAAGCAGAAGCTACAACCCCATATGACTCCATATCTACAGTAGAATCAGAATCCCTCCTCATTAAAAAAACATTATTATAACTATAAATAAAGAGAATGCTTTAGTAATGCCATACCAAGTCTCTTCTCCTTGTTTGAAACCCTACCTCTGCTAACATTAACATTTTGGTCTACTTTCCATATATCTTCTAATGGATAAATGATTTTTAACACAACAAAGGTAGTTATTGCTTGTAGCTTGGCCATTGTTGTAAGGTTTTTCCTTCTCATCAAAGGTGAGGATTTCTAAAGGCCTTAGGAAAAATTAAGGTGGTAGCATTAGATAAGACTGGTACTCTCATGCCAGGATAATTTTGCATGGTGTGCATCAAGTTTGTGTTTGTGGATTCTAAGGATTCAAATTTAGAGAATTTTTTGGATTGGTATGTATTTTTTTATTGGTTTTGTTATAGGAATTATTTCTAATGAATATTTTACTTTGATGTATTCATATATTTTCAAGAATAAAATTAATAAGGAAAATGACAGATATCAAGCCTGAAGAGTAAATCAGGGCATCCTATGGCCACGACAGTGGTATCATATTGTAGGCAATAGGGTGTATAGTCATATGTTAAGGTGAAGTATTTAAATACATTACAAGGAGAGATAATCTTTTGGGTCATATTTGGCCTGAGTAATTACATTGGAAATACCCAAATGAAAGCTCAATTTTCCCAAGGCTAAGGTAAAATCAGTATTTGTGACCCTAATGTTTTTTTATGATATAAATTTTAGACTATTAAAATTTTGTCAATGGTGTATTATAGTTGTACTAAACACATGGGACATGGAAGTTTCCATAGTGTCATATGTAGAATAAAATGATAATTTTGTAGAGGCATTTAGTGTGAAGCTGATCATGTCTAGCCAAAAGCTACAAAATCAATCAATAAACTTAAGGTTAGTTATCTATCAAATTTTGTTTTGTTTAAGGATAGATTAAATTTTCAAGGTTTGTGATTTTTATTTTATTTTGGAATTTGTTTTTCATTATTTTTGTTTTATATTCTCATTTATTAATTTTTGAGGGGTTTGTTTCTAATTACAAAATTAGGAATCAGACTGGTCATGTAGAATTGAAAATGAGGTACAAATCTTGGAAGCCAATAATTTGTAGGCCATTTTACTCCAACATTTGAATTAAATTGATAGTGTAACCTTGATAATGGTGTGTAGGTAGGAAAAATTGAATTTCACGCCCAATTATTCTTAGAAGACAAGCTGAAATTTATTACAGAGCTAAATCAAAAGGCATGACTACCATGGTGGGCGTTGGATTTATTAATTCTTTAACATTGGTGGCAATAGACATGGGGATAGTAAGGGGAGTATAGGGCTCTATGGTAGCTATGGAATCTATATACATATCTCTCATTTCTAATGACATAAGGAAAATTATAGGTGCAGTGAACATAGTGCAGAGATAGCTGAGGACTATCTACATAGATGTCACATTCTCCCTAGTGATAATGGTTACCTTGGTGGTGCCTAATTTCTTTGGGTATATCTACCTATGGATTTTTTTGATAGAATACATAGGTACTTTCTTGATTTACTTCCTTTATTGTAACATTCCACACTATAACTAGCCCAAAATAGATGACCAGGGTTACCTTGGTTGTGCTTAATTTCTTTACATATATCCAACCATGGATTTTTGTGCTTAAAGTAGTTTAGATTGCAATATCACATATTTTCATAGTAGACATGTTAAATATATGATCCTAAAGTTCAAATTCCTATTAGAGCATAAATGTGACTTCTTAGATTGCAAGATCACATATATTCATAATAGGCTTGTCAAAGATACGATCCTAAAGTTAAAATTCCTATTAGAGCACAAATGTGACTTCTAATTTTGAGCTATTGAGATACTTTTCTATTTGTGAGGATCAATTGATCACTTTTTCAACATCAACATGTACTTATTTTTTTATTCATTTCCATTTCTCCTATAAATGAGAGTTTACGAACATCATAATGATTAGTAGTTTTTTTGATGTTTTTGAGTTAATATTATTGGTTTGCACAAATCTTTAGTGTCATGTCTTGTGTTTGCACATGGTTTATCTAGTTTCCATTTAATTTTGGGTTTTAATTAGATAACTATAATGTTAGAGGTCAATAATCATAAATTATTGTTCTTTACATTACATCATCACATTCTTTTGGGGTCTTTTTGTATGGTTATAAGTGTTGTTTAGTGTCAAGGACAATAGATTTGTTTTTATATCTTGAGAAGAGTAAGGGAAATGCATTCTATAACACCAATGAGATTATAACAGCATAATTACTCTCACAATATGGAAGATTTTACAATAGCATGTAGCAATAGAAAGGATGCTTTCATTTTGAGAGCTATATGCACAAGTCTAATGGTGTCCCATTATTTTTTCAATAAATGGCTAAAAAATATGTTGAGTTGTTTTATGACAACTTTTTTATTTAATATAGAGAATTATTAATAATACTTCTTTTTATTTTACATAAGGTCATTCTTGGCCTAGTCTCATTTTTAAATCTTTTTGATCTACTTTGTTGCCATTTTCATATACTAACTACCAAAGTTGACTCACTCCTCCCATAGGGACTTGGTGCTATGCACCCTTTTTTAGGATGGTGTTTTATAACACTCATGTGGTTTTAATTAATGGACCCTTGCATTTCCATCTCACCTTTATCTTGTTATAATATGTTCTATAATTTATTTCATTAGTAAGTTTATGACATATTTTTTTGTTCTCTCCCTTATATATGCTTTAGTGAATTGGTTTCACAATTTATTTTTTGATATGAAGATGGGGTTTATACGAGCACTGGTGGCCATGAAGCACTTTTTTTAAATTTACATATAAAAAATAGAAATTGATTTTAAGAATTTAGTTTACAAGGGCAGGTTGAATAGTGTCTTTTAAGATTCGATAGGTATCAGTATTCTTGTTATATGGGATGTGGTGGGGATTGATTATGTGTAGATAAACATTAGGATTCATGTGAATTTTGAGTTTCAATTATTATTTTGAATAAATTATTAAATATTCTACAAGATAATAAAATGACACACAGGGTGGTTGAATTTTTTTGGAGAGCTAGTTTCAGTGGGGGTTTGGGGAAAGCTTTAGAAGTGGTGGATTTGGACAAACCAAGAGTCTTGCCCTTTACTAAAATTGAAAACTAAGGGTTTATATCCTTAAAAACTTTTCATGAGATGGAGGATTAGCTTTTAATTATGGTATCCAATTAGGATAAAATACAAAACTTATTTTCACAATGGAAATTACTTACATGGGGATATTTTCTTAGCATTGGATTTGGGGCTACTCAAACTGCCATTAGTCTCTACCAACTATTTGTTAGAAATTAACTTAGTTGAAAAGGCCATTAATTCAGCCAAAATTCTATCCCAAATGGAAGGAATAGGTGTTCTAATGGGTATAAAGGGAGGGCATGTATCTAGAAACATCTTGGTTGGAAAAGTAAGTAATCATAGGGATCACCAGGGAAATACAAGTCATGGGAGTGGAAGGGTGTTGAAACAGGGTCATGATCACTCAATTGACAAGTAGGGAGTCATGAAGAGTTCTCAATCATGTGGATTTATAGGGGGAGACATGGATATGGTAAGTGTTAGTAGTGGTAGTGGTGGGTTTAGTGGCTTTGGTGACTTTGGCAATAGAGGTGGTAACAGAGGTGGTGGTCTCGAAACTGACAATGGTAGTTTTGGGGGAGATGTAGTTGAGGTGGATGATTTTATGTTATTTAAGGATGGTGGCTTAAGCCACATATAATATAAATATTTACCTCCATATTCATATTTTGGATGGGTTATAAAGCATGTTCATGGATTGGAAAAGGTTGAGTGTTTGTGGCTCCAGTAGCAACAATTCAATTCAATTTTTTATTATTATGTATAGATATATAAGAATTTTTTTAATATAAGATTTTTTCTATTTATATTTTTCATTTGTTATAATATAGTTTTTTTATCCATAAGTGTTAACTAGTACATATGTTGAGGGGTATGTTCCCCTTTTTATAATTGGTGGCATTGTGTTTATCTTATGCATGGGTTGTCTTTGGGGTAATCTTATTGTGGATTTTTCTATAAAGTTATTAGTTTCTTGTATTTCATTTTATAATATAAGGGTGAAGGACCCCACATACCCACAATAATCTAACAAAAAATGTAAAATATTTAATAGGTATGTGTCAGATTAGATTAGATTAACTGGATAGGGTCCAAAATTGTGTTAGATACAATAATAAAATCACCCATAATACCTACATAACAAATATATGAAAGGTTGTTGATTATAGGTAAGTGCTAGAGGGAGTTAAAATCTAGAAAAATTTGAGCCTAGACAATCTAAATCAAGAAGACATTTTGAATATAGGAGAACTGAATAATTTTTTTTTGGAATTTCCACATCCTAGGGGTAGATAGAGAAGATCAACTAGTTTGGATTGACTCATTTCATGGCCATTATAAAGTAAAATTGAGGTATGATTTAATTGCTTAGGAACAAGAAGCTATGGCAAGCTGGGATGGTGTGTGGGATAAATGGCATACTCCAAAAATAATTTTTTTCATATGGGTAGCAATTAAAAATAAAATCTTAATAGTTGATAATCTTACGAAAAGAGTTTTCATTATTATCAATAGATATGTGTTGTGTGAGGAGGAGAAAGAATTAGTATTTCATATATTGGTTAGTTGCTCTTTCACTTAGAGAAATTGGAGTTATCCCTTTGAAAAATTCAATATTTTATGGGTACAACTAGGCTCCCTAATGGAAATTTGGTAGTCTTGGATATGTCATCTCCAAAATGTTCATCTCAAAAAGATATGGAACTTGACTCTACCTCACATAATATGGGGGATTTGGGGAGTATGAAATAATAGAATTTTATGGGGAAAAAGTTGCAATAGCAAGGTAACTTTAGAAAGAATCTTTAATTTCATCAAAGAAAATTATAGGTCTATTCAAATTTTTTAGAGGTAAAAATATTCTTGCCTTTGAACAAATACCAGCCCTAAATAGGCAAATAGACTCCTCAAAGTTAGGTAAACCAGACCCTAAGGATGAAATTAGGAAAAGAACAAAGTGAAAACCTCCTCCTGAGAGATGGATGAATCTCAATTTTGATGGAGATTTGAAAGGAAACCTAGGGGTAGTGGGGGGAGGTGGAATTATTAGCGATCATGAGGGTAATTTTATTTTTGATTATGCAGGATACATGGGGTTGAGGTTAAACCCTTAGACAAAAGCTCTAGCTTCATTATGGGGGATCAAATTGGCGAAAAAAATAAATGCTCAAAACTTATTGGTGGGGGGAGACTCTTTGAATATTATGAATTGTTTGTCTAGAAAAAATTTTATTAGTTGATCTATCAAGCATGTAATAGATGAAGATAAATTCATTTTGAACTCATTCCATCAAGTGAGCATTTAGCATGCCTATAGGGAAGGGCATGAGATTGATGATTGGTTCACAAATAAGGGAGTCAATAATATGGGCTTTAAAACTTGGGTAGGCCATGAGGATCTCCCTAGGGAGTTGATTTTAAAGGTTAATAATGATGGAAATAACAATCTTATTAATTCTATGCATATGGGTGAATCCTTGAATGCCTATAGGTGACTTGGTTGTTCCTAAGGTAAGTTGGGGACTCATGTATTTTGATGATAATGTTAGGGGTTCGAAGTAAAAGCCTCTAGAAGATCCAAAATAACTCTTAGATGGCCAAACACAACTTGTAATTGTATTTCATTCTATTTCATCTAGGTGAATTATGATAGTAGAGTTAGTTGGAGTGGAGGAAAGAGAAACAAAATGGGTTTGTTAAATATATTTGAACCAAAACTACAATTTGAAGTCAAGAAAAATGAAAGAGTATGGATTACTCTTTAGGTCAATGGCTTTATGGGATTTATGGAAAAGATATAAGGTTTTGACAGACATTTATCTATCATGTTTGCAAAGGCTTGGGAGGATAGATTAAAGACCATCAATGGAGTTACTTTAGATATTATGAACTTATCTCCTATGTGACTAGACTGGTGATTGAGAAGACAAAGAGATATTACATGTTGAGAGATTTTAAACCTAACAAAGAGGATTTTATAGAATAAGGTGAGCAATTGGAGCAGTTGCACAATGGTTTTGATAAGAGAATCCTTGCCCAGGCCATTTGTAGAAGTAACATTTCATTTAATGCAATATGTCACTTTAGAAGGTAGATATAATGTTGTGATATGGTCTTGGTTTATAATGTTAAACTATTTTTGGCATGGAGTGCCTTTTAGTCTCCCTTTCTTTATCTTAAAATCTATGGAGGGGTCAATTCTAAAATTTAAGCATTGAAATTACTCCACTCCTAGACATGAGGGATTAATTTACCTTATTTTTAAGTAATTCAAAGGCATGAATCAAATCATGCCTGATATCCCTTAGACCTAGAATTAGAAACCTAAGGAGGGGCCTCTAGATATTAGAAATATTTTAAAAGTGTGAGTAAAGTATTCAGGGAGCCTAAGCAGGGTCTCAAGGAGCAATAAAAATTCTATGGAGAATGTTAGTGTGAGGGAGGTCAAACATAATAAAAAATATTAGGATAATATTAATAAAAGACTCAAAAGTGCTTCAAAATATATAGGACCCAACCAAGATAAATAGGGGAATAAAGGTCCTCAAGATTTTCATAACAATAGGGGAGAGGAGATAGTCATTGATGTGGAAAAGGATAGTGAGGAGATGGGAGAGTATCTGAAGGAAGTGGAGTAGGGAATTAAACCCAAATAGGAACTAAATTCAGCAAATAAGTAGAAGGGGATTGGGGATATAATGGATACCTTCCTAAAAAAAGGGGAAACTTCCCTAAACAAGAAGGATCAAAACATGGCTTTCAACAACTTGGTTTCTTTGCTTAAAGGCAAGGAGAGCTAACAAAATTGTGGAATAACTTGAGCTTCAAAAATCCATCATGAGGTGGTTTATGCATGAGATCACTGAGCTAAAGGGCAAGGTCAATGTGCTATAGTAGGAAAATGCAAGGATGACCCAAACCTTGGTAGCTAGGGAGGAAGACAACCAAATTCAGGGACTAGTTTTCATAGTGGATTTGTTAGAACAAGTTAATGAAAATCTACATAATAAGGTTAGATTTTTAATTAATTGCAATAAAGCAGAAATGTATGAAGGAATTAAAAATGGTAAAACCTTGTGGGCATATCTCAGAGAGTTGTTTGAACCCAATTTTACAGGTAAAAGGAAGGGAAAGAAGGGTTAGAGTAGTGGTTCTCAATACACAATTGATCATGAATTTTTTTTGATGCAGATTGATATGAATCTCAAGAAGATAAAGGCATTTTGGGAGGATGTGTCTGGTAGCTTAAATTTAGATTACTTATTTTGTTGTTTTATGGTTGTTTTGTGGTTGTTTTTTAGATGTTTTTGGACTATATTTGTCTTAGTCTCTTTTCTTGGCTTGGTTAGCCTATCGTTTCTTTTGTATTTGAACTTATCCTAAGGTTTGGGGACCATAGTTTAAAAAAATCCCCCCCCACCGCTTTAACCTAAATAAAAAAAAAACTATGAAAGGTTAAAAATAAAGTAACATAGATTCATCCAAGTAGCATAGCTACCTATTTTAAGTAAGATCACTAGCCTAATTCTTCTATTATAATAGTAACTCTCATCTAGAATATATCTCACTCAAAATCCCTCTATGTTCTTATATATATAAGAAAGGAGGCTAGGGTTAGTGATAATGTTTTAGAGAGTAGTTATAAAAATAATAAGATAAAACTATGTTTAGTAGAAGTCAATTAAGTGTTTACTTAATTGATAATATTATTTAATAATAGGTTATGGATAAGCATGCACCAATTAGTGTCTACTCATTATTTACAAATAAATAATAAAAGTACATCTTAAAACCATATAATAGTTTATGAGTAATTAAATACACTAACATCCCCATTAAGATCTACTTTGATGAAGGGAAGGATGGAGTAATCACTGAACTATCACACATTTACAATGCCTTCCTTCACTCTTAAAAATTTCTTAAGATAAAAAATCAAGCCTCAAATAAAGTTTTTGTGAGGATGTCTACAACATGTTCACCTGTTTCGTAAATCTTGAGATCAATGACTTTGTTCGGTATCAATTGTCAGATATAATGCATGTGAATATCAATGTGTTATGTGTGTTGGTGCTCCAATAAGTTGTGATAAATGTATATAACGCTCTAAATATTACACCAAATTAGTGTGAGTTGGTTATGTATAAATCCAAATTTTTAAAGAAACTGTAGAATCTAAATTAACTCATGGCCAATAGTGATAGTTTCACTATACTCAAATTCCATAGTAGATAAAATAAGATTTGATGCTTATTTCCTAACCAAGTCATGAGACTTACCCCAAGATGGTAGATATATCCTGTGGTTGAATTATGTTCATCTTGATCTACTACCTAATCACTCTCTGTATAGCTTACAATTGTTGTGTTCCCACCAAAAGTGTAAACCATAAATTGAGGTTTGTATTCCTAACTTATACTTAATCATGCAGTTATTAGTACAATAAAGATGACTTAGTATGTGTTTTAAATCTTTCAAAAGACTTTCATGGAGTTCCTAACAATAGTTTGATACCAAGATCACATAAAAGGAAATATCATAACAGGAATGAGTCAATTATCTAGTATGACTTCTCACTAATTTCTTATAGAGTGTACCCTAAATCAAATGAGAAGATATCTTGTAATAAATATTGACTCCAAATTGTTATTGAGTGAGTGCATATTTACAGTCTTTCATGTTATAGTGGTTAAGTATGTTTTGAGCATACTTGGAATGATTAATAAAAATTCTTTTTTTAGACTTTTAAGTCTAAAAACTAATGAAAAAAATTAATAATCCCAAGTTAATCATCTCAAATACTTCATTATTCAAGATTTCAAGTCATGAATCTACTTTGTGGAACTCCCTATGATGATTAAGTCATCGATATAAATGTCAAAAACTATGATTTCTCCATCTAATTTCTTAGTATAGGTTACGATGTTAGAGGTACACTATGTAAATCTAGAGTTGATTAAGAATGTGTCAATATTTTTATACCAAGCTCGAGAATCTTATTACAAATCGTACAATAATTTTTTTAATTTACACACAAAGATGGAGTTATCATTATTTATGGACCTAAGAGGTTGGGACATGAATATTTATTCCTAAAAGTATTCAAGGAAGAATTCGCTTTTGATGTCCATCTAATAGACTTCCCCTTCTTATGTTCCATCTAAAAATAGTACTAGCCTTATGGAATTCATCATGACAACTGGAGCAAAGGTTTCATTGTAGTCAATACTTTTAATTTATGAAAGACCTTTTACAATAAGTTGGGCTTTGTATCTATCAATGGACTCATATGTTGTTTAATTGTACTACACCCACTTTTACCTCACTAGTTTTCTTCCTTTTAAAAGTGGAACTAAGTCCCAAGTTTTTTTATTCTTCAAAGAAATAATTTCTTCTATTATAATTTCTTATCATTCAAGATGCCTAGAAGCTTGATGATAAGCCTCTAGATCTTGTATCACTATCAATTATGTCAAGTTTACAACAACATATAGATATTGTGATCTCATCATGCTTGGACCTCACTAC